>VDFB02055245.1:0-50208 GCA_007258455.2 Sequoia sempervirens
GTACTTGCACAACCTTAATCATTTGGTTAACCTAACCTAATCCTCCTCCCACTTATGGCATGTGTCCTTAAGTCAACCTTATTAAAGGCTTTCTCCTTTTGGACAAGGCACTCCACTTCCCCATGCGAATTTTTAATTCACCTTTTAATCCCCCAAAGCACCCAAAAGGAATTTTTAGTTCCTTCACTTCTTCCCACATGTCCTTCACTCATTCTTTATTCTTTCCCATCTCCCCATGAGAATATTTGAGGAATTTTTAATTCCTCACATGTCCTCTCACCCACATGGGGACAAGGACCTCCTTTATGAGGAGATCTTGTCTAATCCCAAGATACTTTGTACCCCTCCATGTCATGTACTATTCTTCCACCTCATGTCCACTTCACTTTTTAGGGCTATATCACATGCCACATGTCAAGATGTGAGGGCTTGTGAGTTCTCAACTCACCTTGGCCCTACATCTTAATCATTGGTGGCTCAATCTTAGCCATCCATTTCCCTAGGGAATTCTCAAAATTCCTATAAATACCCCATCTTTTCTCTTATTTGTGGGGAGATCATTTTGCTAGCCAAACTCTTGATTTGTTTCTCAATCTACCTTGCTTCATTTTCATGTTTGTCATTTGCACTCATCCTCCACAACGTCATTTTAGCTTGCATCTTGTGCCATCCAAGGAGCATACACATCAAAGATCGAAGGGCCAACCAAAGGATCGATTCGACACAAGGTATAGAGTTCCATTTTGTTGTTTTCATCTTGTGTTGTTTCCAACTTAGGTTAATCTTGAGGTGTAGGTTGTTTTGGTGTTTATTTGCACTCTTTTACTTGCTGCTCATTTTCTAACGCTCACATTCGACCTATCACACATAGAAATAGTCAAACAAAATATGAGTAACAGACTTTGGGGTGTGGCAAATGCTACAAACATCAATGTCATTCTTGTTAGATTTGAAAGGAAAATTTTGAAGTAAAACTAACCATTTAAAGAAAGCCTTTTTAGGCTCTATGCTACTATTCCAAACATCCAAGAGATCTTTTTTCCAAGTTTTTATCATTAAGAGAAATATTCCAACATTGGTTACAATGATCAAGCACAACATTACTAGTAGTTAATTCCTTGTAAATTGTTTTGGCTTACAGATTAGAGAGTTTTCCACCATTTTTCCACACAAGGTCATTCCCCACATCCATCACCCTATTGGTGTTAGTAGGGAAGAGACAGTTTTTGCATGCTTCCACCAGGGTGGTGTATGTCCTTGCCATGGAGGTAAGAAGATCAAACTCTATGCTCAAGGCCTCCCAATTTTTAAGTTTACCATCAACAAGAATGTTACTGAAAACCTTAACCCCTTTTTGATTCCAAAGTCTAGCAAAACAACCTTGAAGAAGGGCAAGCATGTTACCATTATGATAAAGATTTCATCAAATGGAGTTGTATGTTTGACATCTAGTGTTAGGCAGAGAGACACTAGGAGACTTGAACTAGGTATTATGCTTGGAGAGCTCCCAGGGCCTCCAAAGACTCTTGAAGACCAAAGAACTAGCAAGGCTCGTGGTATGACTGCTAGTGAGGATGTCACACAGGGGAAAATTCTTCCAGGTTTTTGCTTGTTTTGGGATAGCATCTTGTAAGTTTTTCTTGACAAGGACTTTCCAAGGCTCATTTCCAACTAACACTTTCACAATCCATTTGGACGCAAGGGAAATCCCTTGTTGTCTCAGATCTTTTAAACCCAACCCCCCTTGCATTTTGTCAATGCAACACTAGTCCCACCTTACAACATGCTTCTTTCTCCCACCTTTACCATTAGACCATAGGAACCCTCTTATCCTTTTTTGGATTTCATTTATTTGGTAATTGCAAAAAAACTAGACTGAGGCAAAGTAGATAGTATAAGAAGATATAACTTTTTGAAAAACTTGCATCCTTCTTGCCAAGGATAGATATTGCCTGTTCCATTTCTCAAGTTTCCTTTCAATTTTAGAAGCAATCCAGTTCCAAATTTCTTTGAGGTTTGGGCATACCGAAAAGGATATACCCAAATACCTTACATGCCAGGGCCTCCCCATTGGAATTCATATTCTTTCAGCCAGTTCAGAGGGACCTCCTTGCAACCCAGCATAATAGATTTGGAATTGGTAAATTTCGCCCCTGAGGCCAGTGAAAAAAAGTCAAGTTTCCTCATTAAGGCATCCATATTTTCTTTGAGTAGCTCAATGAAAAGTGAAGTATCATCAACAAATTAAACATTAATTAGTTCATTATCATTTGGTAAGGAAATGCCTCTGATTCTTGGGGAAAGGGAGTGGTCCCTTAACAGATAGGGTAGGGCATTTGAAGTAATGAAAAATAATGTAGGACCCAAGGGACAACCTTGAAAAATGGACCTTTCCAGTGTGATCTCCTCAGAAAGGACACCGTTAACATCCACTTGAGCAGTTGCATCTTTAAGGAGCACATCTACCAATTTACAAAATTCCTTAGGAAAGCCGAAGGATTTGAGTACCATCCTTAAAAAACTCCATTCCACCCAGTCATAAGCTTTTTCAAAATCTAAAAACAACATTGCCATATTTTGTCCATATTTCTTGGCCCACTCCATTGCCTCCCAGCTTGTTAGCAGATTCTCCAAGATGTATCTCCCTTTTACAAACCCAGTTTGGGTGGGGTTGATGAGCTTCATGAGGATGTTGACTAGTCTTAGAGCTAATACCTTGGCCAAAACCTTATAAGACACATTCAACAAGGTGATGGGTCTCCAATTCTTGACTAGTGTTCTATCCCCACCTTTTTGGAGGAGCTTAATAATCCCTTTGTTAATGTGCTTTCCTAGAGATCCACCAATCATGGCTTCTTTGTAGATTTCAAGTAAGTCCTCACTTACCCACTCAAAGAAGCACTTGTAGAACTCAATGGGTATGCCATCACTATTTGGAGACATGTCATTGCTCATTGAGTTTATTGCCTTCTAGATTTCCTCTTTGGTAAGCCCTGTTGCGAGCTTATTTGCCTTTTTTATTGAGATCTTCTTGGGGATTAGCCTTTCCAAGGATCTTCTGGCATTTATGGAGGCTTCACTGTCACCCTCAGAAGAGAAAAGAGTTTTGAAAACACTTGTAAATTGCTTGAGTATATCCTCCTGTGTAATCAACATATTTTCCCCATCCCATATTTGCTCAATATACTCCCTAGCCTTTTTTTCTTTTAGGAAGTTAAAGAAGAACTTTGAGCCTCTGTCTCCCTCTTTTAGCCAGTTTAGCTTGGCCCTAACTCTTAGCCCATTAACTTTTTGGTTTTGGAATTTCCTTAAGTTGTCCTTTGCTATGGTCATCTCCTGATTCAGCTTGATATCATCTGGGAAAAGCTGAAGACTGGTTTTAACTTTGAATAATTGCTCTTGGAGACCCTTTTCCTCTTTCCTAGCATCCAAAGCAGATTTCTTACCCATAGTTTGAAAGAGATTTCTCCATGCTTGCACAATGGAGTTCCATCTATCAATGGCAGTGGAATTTTTAGGGAGCCATTTATTGATTTCCCTTATGGCTGCAATTGCATCACAACAGTTTGGGTTCTTAAGCAATTGAGAATTAAGGAAGGAGGGTTTTCCTAAATTTTGCATTGCATTCTCCTAAAGGGAAATTATGTTGGCCCTGATAGGATGGTGATTAGAGAGGGTGTAAGGATGGACACGCACTTTAGACCCTGACTCATTTGGGGTGAAGTAAAATAAATCTTTAATTGCATAGATTTTGTCCAGTCTGCAATAGATTTTACTGCCCCCTTTTTGGGCATTACACCAAGTAAACCATATGCCTTTGCAGTTCTTCTTGTCCTTTTCCATGGGGTCAATCAACTTGAATTTGTGCTTTAATCTTAGCCAAAAGAATTTTTCATTTCCTTTCTAGGCCATATCAATGCCTCCCCATTTGTCCTCTGTTTTCTCAACCATGTTGAAGTCTCCCCCCAGGATCCAAGGGACAGTTGGAAGGGAAGAAATCCATTGCCACAAGGTGATTCTTTCTCTATAAGCATTTGGGGCATACACAAAGCATACCCCAAATTCTAGGTTGTCCTTTTTTAGGGTGACCCAAACAACTCGATTGCATGAAGAGCAACTGCTGCCACTAATCCATTGTGTCCAATGATTTGCCACCAAGATGGAAGAACCCCCCTTACCCCTATCATGTGTGGTCGAGAAGGAGGCAGCCCCATTCCAGATAAATCTTAGGCTTGTTTCCAATGAGAAGCTAACTGCTTTGGTTTCCTGCAGCAGAGCAAAGTCTTTATGCTTGTGCATGTTTAAGAACCGCCTAATGATATATTTCCTGTCTGGGGATTCCAACCCACAGACATTCCATGAGAAACAATTAAGCTTCATCATCCCCAGTCACTGTATTGTCACCCAGCTCCTACGGGAATTGGTCAAAGCACTTAGGGAGCTTCTCTTCAACTTCAAGTTTCTTTGCCACAGGTGACTGGATAACTCCACTGTTCTTTTTTCTTTTGTGTGTGGGAACCTCAACATCTTTTCTCAATGAAAAGGAATCTTTATTTTTCTTAGGCCTTCCAAGCCTATTTTTGGTTTTTGAGGCCTGGTTGGTAGGCCCCTACGTGACACCCTTAGTAGGTCTGCTATTTGGAGCCAAGTCCTGGAAGATGGGACCTGACTCAGGGTCTTTTGGGGGGTCTGGGGTCCCTTTCCACCTGCGGAGAAGGGTTAGGTACTAAAGCATTTTCCTTACCCCCAGTAGATAAAGGGTGGTTGGGGTTATCAGGATGGCCAAGGTCCTTATGGATACATCCCTGTAGATTGGGCGAAGGCCCTATTTTGCAAGGGCATCAAATGGAGAGACAAGAACTAGGTGGGGGTATTTGATCACCCACAGGTTCTTTATCACTCAGCAGAACATTATTATTGATTAAGATATTTTGGGTGCATCCCACAAGGTCTGCAGGGTGAATCATGGGGTTGGTGACCACCTCAATACCCCCATCAACATCTTTATTTGTTGGGATAATTTTGGACTGAAACTAATTGGACTCCTTTTTTATTTGAAGGTCCATAATTTTAGATTTGGGATCAGGTCCC
Organism: Sequoia sempervirens; assembly: GCA_007258455.2. Lineage (NCBI taxonomy): Eukaryota > Viridiplantae > Streptophyta > Pinopsida > Cupressales > Cupressaceae > Sequoia > Sequoia sempervirens. The sequence goes on from VDFB02055245.1 coordinate 5,092, forward strand.
CCAAAATTTTTAGAAATATGACTTTTTAATTTTCTCAAGGCAAGTTGTTGTGCATTCAGTCTCTCAAGAAGGGCAACATCTTTGGTGATGGACTGATTTGGGAGAGGCCTAGAGAGGTCAGTGACGTGGGCACTCGAGGTGGCCTCCACAGTGCCCTCTTCAACTTCAAGGGAAGTGAAAGGGTTTTCATGAGAGAAGTCAACATCAGGGTTAGGGGAGTTTAGGTGCAAGAAACTCAAGCCACCAGTTGAGCCAGGCATGGCATCCTTAGCACCATCCCTTCCATTGGCTTCCATATTTTTAGACTCCCGCGAGGGGTTAGGGATGGCGACATTTGCAAGTTTATCTTTTACAGGCGGTTGAGAGTTTCTAGCCGCATTCTTCTTTTGAAGGATTGGGCAGTTCTTTCTTATATGCCCTTCTCTTTTGCAAAGGAAACAGGCGTTCACTCCACCTAAGACTACCAGAGGGTAGGATTAAACCTTACAATCCTCAACAATATTAAGATTTTTTAGGGATTTCTATCCTAGGGTTGAGCGAAACTAGAACCCTAGCGTCTAGGTTTGGAAGAACAACTTTGGTTTCTTCGACCCTTAGGAATTTTCCCATCGGTTCTAAGATCTAAGGAATTATCCTCCATAATTTAGGTGGGAGATCCTTTATAATTATCCACCTCGAGCATGAAAGGGAAATTAACTCCCCAACAACCACCGAGGTAGACTAGGCAAATGTGTGGAACACACAACCACCAATATTCCAGAATGGCCTTTCAAGGGTTTTTTCTCTACATTTCGTTATTTTTAAAGAAAACTACAAAAAGACCTTTCTGAAGTAATCTGAAAAAGGAGACTTGAATGTTAAATTTCTTTTTCCAAACATTAATAATCCAATAGTCTATATACCTCCTTGTCAAAAATCTACTTGCATCTACAACCGCAAAAAAAATTGCGGTGTCTTTTAATCGATTTCTTTATTTAGAGATTGTTTCTTTCATTTTTGTGTTAGGTTGCAAGAAGAGATCATTAAGGGCCTCAAAGGAATGATTACCTTCCCTTTCACTCTTCTTGCACCCATCTGCTACCACTGAGAACTTCACACCTTCAACCGTTGAGAAACACGGGTCCATTACGTCCTCTTTGAACATTTTCACACCTATGCTCTTCATGGAACTAGCATCAAAGGTGTTAAAAGAGGGGTTGGGGGCCCTCGTGCCCCCCTCCATAGTGACTGCTTAACACCCTTGCCAACGAGGTTTGCTTACCAGGGCCGAGGCAATTCGACACATATGCAGGGACTGCCCACCAACAAGAAAGAACAAAAAAATACAAACAAGAGAACACCCTACGACATCGGGAAAGCAATAAGTGAGGAAAAAATAAGGGTATAGAAGGGTGATACCCAGTGTCAAACCTGTGTGGGGGGGTGGGCCTCCCCACACCTTGGGAAGCGAGCGCCGACGAAGCCCTAACCCTCCTCGAACACTACGCACCACTTGCAGAGCCTAAACAAAATTGAGTGTAATTTTTGGAATCTACTTGCCTTATTTTTTTATGTTTGAATCTAGTAAGGACTAGGAGTGTTTACACACCTCTTTTTAGAATATGTTATTAAAATAGGCTTTAATAATTAAAAATGGGTTATAAATTAAAAATAGATTTTAATAAATTTATTAAATATCTTGACGTAACCCTACAATGGCAACAAGACCTTTATAGGAGTCACAAAAAAGTTCAAAATTTTAGGGATCATTAAAAAATGAAATTTTCTTAAAAATTGTTTTCTATAAAAAATGAAAATTTCTTGAAAATACTTTTCTAAAAATCATTTAAAGATATAATTTTAATAAAAGTATATTATAACAAGCTATTAAATAAAGATATATAAACCTTATATTATATTATATTATATATATTAACAATTTAATATTAAAAAAAGCCAAAATTTTAAGAATCTTTAAAAAATGAAATTTTCTTAAAAATTATTTTCTATAAATCATTTAAAGATATAATTTTGATAAAAGTAGATTATAAATAAATCTTATATTATATTATATATTAATAATTTAATATTAAAACAAAAAAGTCAAAATTTTAAGAATCTTAAAAAATGAAAAATTCTCAATAATCATCTTCTAAACAACAAAATATATTTGGATATATAATTTATAAAATATAATATTATTTTTTAATATAATAATGTATAAAATATAATATAATGTATAAAATATAACTCTTTTTAATATAATATAATGTATAAAATATAATAATTAAGATATATAGTTAGATAATATTAATTTAATATATTAGTATGTAGATTATTATGATTTAAATATTTATATGTAGATTATAATATTATTTATATTTGAACTAATAATCTTTTCTAAAAAAACACAAAAGCCTAAATTTATATTATTTAACATTAACATTCTATATTTATAATTAATAAGAGATTTATAAATGTTTAATTTAATATTAATATCATAACAATTTAGATATATAGTTATATTAATATTATTATAATATGATTATAAGATTTAAATTAGAAAAAAAATTACATATAATTCTATATAAAAAAAATTAAAAACAAAAAAAACAATAGTTTAAAAGTAAAAAATAATTATTATTATTGATTTAGAAAAATCCATAGCCATCTTTCTAAAAATTTAAAAGATTTAAATTAGAATTTTTTTTACATATAATTCTATAAATAAAGATTAAAAAAAAAGAAGCGATAGTCTTAAAAGTAAAAAGCCAGCGCCACCGATCACATTAAAAAGTTTACCAGGCGCACTGCAGTTTATAGGGGGTCGTGCTACCCGATTCTGCAGTCTAAAAAAAAAAAAAAAAAGTAAAAAATAAATATTGTTATTGATTTAGAAAAATCTATAACCATTTTTCTAAAAATTTAAATGGAAAATCGAAAAACAAAAAAATAGTATCTTATATTAGAATAAAATGAAAATTCAAGAACAAAAATATAAAAACAAAAAATTAGTATCTTATATTAGAAAAATGTGTAGACATCTTTCTAAAAAAGTGAAATTTAAAACTTAGAAATAAAAAATCTTAAACAAAAAAGCACAAAATGCTCATGTAATCTGCTTATAAATACAACAATAAGTCATTCATTCATCACATTGATCCACCGGAAAGAATCAACAAGGAGACAATCGATGATTGGATGTTGCTTATGTTAAGAATCAATGCATCAGAGAACGGAGAATTTGAAAGGAGTGTTCATTTGTTCTCAACAAATGAAACTATTCACAACCATAATAAAAGAAAATTATATACATTGGCAAATTCTATTGCACAAAGCATTGCCATAAAAGTTGGAAATCTAAGTGCCATTGAAGGAGGTGGGAACTATGAACTCGATATGGAATACTGTTCGATGATCGCCATCCGCATATAGTACCAATTGCATCAATTCAAAGGGGAAGCACAAAACATATACCATTATGATTAGCTTGGGATCTAACAATACACAAGGGCTCTAACAATACACAAGTCGCAAGGATTGACACTCCAAAAAGCTACAGTTGATATAGGACCCACTTAAAGACCTGGATTGACATTTATAGCAATTTTAGAATTTTAGTGTAAAGTCTTTCAAAGAACTACGAATTATGCCACCCTTCACATATGATAGATATGAAAAAAAGCAGAACAAGAAAGGCTGAAAGTCTTAGAAATTAATTAATTTGACAAATATTGTTAAATTAACCATATATTTACCATTTTAATCTTCAATGTAATGTGTTCAATTCTTATTTCTATTTTTCCTAATGACTTCATTAAATTAAATGAACCTTTATTGTAATATGTAAATGCTTTATATTATAATTAATTACATTATATATTTAAATATATAACATTTTAAGATATATCTTAAACATTATATTTTAAAAAACTATGAATATGATAATTATTATTTAATTATAATTATGTTGAAATTATAATATAATATATAATCAAAATATAACTATAATAATTTAATCTAATAATATAATCATAATAAAAAATTATTATAATTATATTGAAATTATAATACAGTACTAATACTATATTAATATTAAATATATTCTATATTTGTTAAAATTATAATATAATAATAATATAATTTTTTTTTGATATGTAAGGTCATGATTTTGTATTAGATTTAAGAAAATTTACAATACGTCTGCGTAGCAGGAGAGACCACCAATCTACCATGAAATCTGAACCTACTAGCCCAGAGGCTTCTTATGACCGGCACAAAAAACCATCCCACTGTATGATTTCAAAAAAATCGGTATCGATTATACTTTTTTAAATAAAAAATTAATACACTAAGGTCGAGCCTCACAGAAAGCCATTCAATTCTGCAAACAAGGTGAAGTCTTCCTCCCAGTCCATACCCTCCTCCGTCACCAACCCCAGTTTTCTTTTCAAGAATTCGACCGCCATGGCTGAGACCATTCTATGTCTCATGAGCTCTGGCCCTTTTAAATCTAGAAGGAAGGGATATACCTTTACTGCCTTTTCCGTCTCCCAAAGGAGTTCCAGGTTCAAGGGGCGCATGATTCCTTTGCCCATGAAGGCCGCTTTAAGTGTCTTCTCTAGCCCTCCTAATAGGTCACCCCGAAAAAGATACTCCATTATTTCCTTTGCTTTAGCCTTCGACACTTCCAAGTCCAGAATGACGACCAAGAATTAGGAAGAAATATGTGCGTTGTCCCTCGCGAATTCCCTTCTCTCCAAGTGGCCCTTCCCTAATATCATTTTGACTGCTACCATGATTAAGGGATCATCCTCAAGCAAGATTATCTTCAACCTTTGATCGGTGATTTCCCTGAATGCAATTTGTCTCTCCGTCGCCTCCAAAGAGACAGGAGTGTCAACACCGAAGCTTTCTAGCCCCTCCGCTGAGATGGAGATGATAAATTTCGATTTGCCCATCTTCGCCATTTCCAGCGCTCTAGTCGAGAGTTCCCTGCACAAAGACAACCAACACATCAAATTTCGAGAACCATATAATGAAAATGCCATTATCGGTCCGCATTTAAAAAGCTCTTATCCAGCAAGGCCGAGCCACTGAACACAAGCCTGAAATGATGTTTAAGCGAGGCAATCCGTCCTTGCAATAAAATTTTGTCCTGCCACCCTCGACCTTGATTCAACTAGCACCTCGTGAGGATCGACTTCTGCCACCCGGTCGATTTGCATAAACTTCCCTGACGACCGTACTCCACGTGTTGTTCTGTTTGTTCTTATCTTAATGTGTCATTAAAACATCCAGCGCCTCCAAGGTCTCCTAATTTTGGCGGATTACCATCTTTTGTGAGCTTGCCACCCTCATTCCTTCGGCAACTTGTATTGACAAGTGAGGTGATGTGGCCTTGCCACTTCGCTGCCAGCTTGCGCTCTCCATCCGACGCCCCATTCCCTCTCCTCTTATCTGCTAATGATTTGCCTCTGCTTTTCCTTCGATCTCGTGAATGAGAGGAGCATGATGAGAGGGAGGGGGCCTACCCTACCACCCACTATATAATAATAATATAATTAATGATTTAATAATAATAATATAATTAATGATTTAATAATAATAATATTATTAATAATCTAATACAATATTAATATTATTAATAATATACCAATAATATTAATAATCTAATATAATATTCATGATCATGTAATATTATATTATTAATCTAACCTTAATATATAATATATAATGTAATATAATATTATCATATAATATATTCATAATATAACATAAATAAATAATATAATCATAATATATAATCAATCTATCTTAATTAATATTGATATGTGTTATGAAACTAGCATATATATCTTATATATAATCTATATAATATATGTCGAAATTTTTGAAATTGGAAACACCATTTAAAAAAAAATACAGAAAAGAAATAAAAAAAATACATAAGATATATATTTATATTAATAGATTAGATTTGCTAGTTAATAAATACATCATTCTGCTGGCAACGTCGTTGTTGTAATCCACGTAACGTTTTATCACTAGATTCCTGTAAACCGCGGCGAATCGTATGATTTATTTCCCTACAGTACTCAAAACGAACACCATCTTTATATACTTGTATGTAACTGCCATTTGTCGGCAAAAATAATTGAGCGGATGCAGGAGAAATTATTGCGCTGTGAAAGAAAAATGATTTGAAAGTCTTAATTTTTGTGTCATTAGGTGAAAACCTTCCATTCTAATCTGATGTTGACAAATGCGCGTTGCAGAAATAATGACATCATAACCCCCACCGGCCTTTCCCTCCACCACCTACACGAGTAAATCCCAGATTTTATCCACAATCCGTCCTACCAGCGTGCCAACCGCGTTTTTGATCTAATGGACTGTGGGCCTGTAGCCATTAAATGGCTTTGACTTGCAAACGTAATAACGCTCTGCCAAAGGAAAGGGACAGCAATAAAGTGGAAGCTTGATCGTTTAGGTAACAGATCTACAAAATTGAGTGAGTATAGTCCGCTGTATCTGCAGAAAGATTTACAGTGGGGTTTGGGAGATTCAAGGGAAGATCTGATTACAATGACTAAGAAGGCGGTACTGGTAGGATGCAATTACCCGGGAACTAAGGCGGAATTGAAAGGATGTGTGAACGATGTGAATAGAATGTACAGTTGCCTGACTGATCGATTTCGATTCCGAAGGGAAAACATAACAGTGATGATAGACACGGATAAGAGGTTCAGGGAGCCCACGGGAGCCAACATCAGGAAAGCCCTGACGGCCCTGGTGGAAGGTGCAGAGTCTGGAGATGTGTTGTTTTTCCACTACAGTGGCCATGGTGTTCGCCTGCCTGCTGAGAGCGGCGACGAAGATGATACCGGCTATGATGAATGCATCGTTCCTACTGACATGAATCTTATCACAGGTTTGCTTTGTCTTCTCATTTTTGTTTTAATCATCGTTATGTGAATCTTATCACAGGTTTGCTTTGTCTTTTCATCTTTTTATCATCGTGAGTTGCATTTTTGCTGTTTTATCTTTTTTGGTTTGGTAAATTCTCCTTGTCAGATGTTCTTCAGCTTAGATCCCACATTTGAGGGGTATTTGACATTGTTTGTTGAGGGTATGCTACACCTGCAAGCCTAGATGGGGTGATCGGGGATATTTCCTTAACGTGCTTCGTTCATGGGGTACGTCTCATCCAAAGTTGGATGTCGTACTTTTACATATTTTAACATCAAATATTTTTCAGTTTAGATGCCATCACGAGGGGAGGGGTATCTCACCTTTTTTTGTTGAGTACGCCAATTGGTTTAGATGCCACACAACCCAGGGTATCTTTTCAGCCGGTCTTGTCCATTGGGCTACCTCACACCGAAAAATGGATGCCGTAGATTTATTTATTTTAACCTCCAATATTTTTAGGTTTAGATGCCATGACTAAGAGGTATGTTGCTTTGTTTGTTGGGTATGCTACATCCATAGGTTTAGATCCCATGACTTGGGGTATCTCAAGTCAGTCTCGTCCCTTGAGCTATGCCACGCAAAATTGGATGTAGTAGTTTTACCTATTTCAACATTCAATATTTTTTGATTTGGATGCCATGACCTAGGGGTATCTCATCAAGCTTGTTGGGGATGTGCAGCATGCATTGGTTTGGATGCCATGACTGGGGTATCTCTTCAGTCGGTCTTGTCCAGTGAGCTATGCCGCACCCAAAATTGAATGCTGTAGTTTTACATATTTCAACATTCAATGTTTTTCAGTTTAAATGTCATGACAGAGTGGCATCTTGCCTTGTCTGTTAGGGTATGGTACACCCACTGGTTAGATGCCACAATTGGTGTATCTGTTCTAATTGTAGTGAAGCATCCTTTTTTTTGTCTCGGTTTACCCAGGTCCACATTGTTTTCACCATGACAAATTGGGAATATGGGCTTCAACTCTTTAATAAACCATTTGAACGGGTGATCTGGGTGGGATGCCCATGTCTTCAGAAGAAATAGATTCCAAACCCTTTTTAGAAATGCATGATAGCCTCTAGACTAGGTCTCGGTCAATGCTTCTTTTCTGATATGGATTATCATTTGTATGGGAGTACAATTTACTAATTTTGAGTAAAATTTTAAGCAGTACCATGTTTGCTCAAACCAGAAATATACCTTTCTAATATTGCAAGGAAATTCCCAAAAGGGAAATAGGTTTGACTTCTGTCTAGAATTATTTGATATAAAATTGTGATTGCCAAGTTGTATATGGAACCTACTAACAGCCCAGTTTATCTAGGATTGACCAAAATAAGCTATCAATCGTGGATAATTTAGAAGGTGGGGTGTTTAGAGCAGTTCTATCTTTTAATCACCTTTAATGATTGAAATGTTGAAGTTTGAACATCCTCATTCATAGGAGCTTAATTAGCTGCACTTGATTAGCAGGGTTGGTATTTTTAAGAGATGCCTAGTAGAGTGTCTCTTAATCCTTGTTAAGTTTCTTTTTGTCTGTATCTCAGTATCCAGTATCTCAGTATGCCTAGTAGAGTGTCTCTCAATTTTCAGAAGTGTTCCAATAATTTTGAACTGCTTATTTAAAGCTTTTTGTACGACCTTTTTGCCATCATTTGGTAGGTCAAGCAACATATGCATTGACTTTTCTCTAATTTCAAGTTCACAACCTTTGTATACAATGGAATTATGCATCCAGTCAAATTGGGAAATGAATTCTGCTAGTAAATGACAGTCTTTAATTACTCTAGGCATTGTGATCAATGATCATTGATTTTTCTCCTACCACATGTAATTTTTTGAAAAGTCTCATGAATTGACACTACTTTCAAATGCTGCCTGAGTGTTGGAGTAAAGATTGTAATTGCTCAGAATCTATCCATAGTAGGAAAGGTTCGCACAAGTGGAAAGGATGAAGAGAAGCCAACTAACATTGAGGAGAAGAATAATAGAACACAGACTCCAAGGTAGAAAGAAAAGGAGGATGATAAGAAAGGTGAGAGGGAGGAGGAGGATGATGACACCAATATAGAAGAGATCAAAGGAAAGGTCCATTTTTGAGAAGGGACAAAGGCAATGAAAGGGTTGCCAAGAAATCCATTTGGCAAAGTGAGGGCAGTTAGAGCAAAACTTGAGAGTCATCTGCCATTCTCACTCTCACTGGAAGATACAGTGGCAAATGATGACAACAACACATTTCAATTTTTCAATTAAATAGGTTGTCTGCCATTCAGAAGAAAGAGATTGGGTCAGTGCTTCAGCAGTTTGTCTACTTAGACTGGATGAGTAGAAGTGTCAAGTTGTGGACAGCACGGTGGTGGTGGCAAGGCCTTAACACATCCTTCACATCTTACAATCTATCAAGAACCAACTGGGGGAAACCATCAACAAGATTGCACAGCAGGTCTACTTTTTAAAAGACAAGAAGTATACAAGAGGAAGAGGGGCTGAACATAACACCAACTGCTATTGAACCAATGAAAAAAGAGTTGGAGGAAATGAAGAAATTGAAGGAAGAGATAGAGAATATGGTCAAGGGAAAATATGCTACTGCAAGGTTCTTTGCTAATTCTCTTATTTGATCGGTCTTACAAAGCCATTGAAGAAACACATAGACTTAATGGAGTGAGTGCCGAAGGAATGATCTGGTTTGGCACAAGATAACAAAGAAGCTGAGAGAAGGTTATTGGCACTAATAGGTCAATACAAAAAAAGCTTATATAGACAAATCTTATCTCATTATAGACAAGGTTGATTGAGGAGGAATATCTCGAGGGTCTGGATTCAGAAGGGAGGCCATAATCTTTTACTATAGCTGAGGTGTTTACCTAACTTGCTGAAGTAAACTTTTGAAGATTTGGAATGCCTTTAAGTAGTGGATGTTGGTCTGATATAAGAATGTGCTTCCTATTGCAGGATAGAGGATCATCTGGAATAGTAATAAAACCCAAAATTTTGTTGAGTGTAAGCATTTTGTAGTGTCCCTTTTTAAATATTCCTTATTTTGCCTTAAATAAATAACCCTAACTCATAATAATAATTGCATAGTTGATTATAAATATTAATTTATCCTAAAAATTATAATTCTATTTATATAGACTTCAGATTTAAAGCTTATAACATAGTTTTGAAAATATAAAACTTATTCTTGAGTCTCAGGTGTAATATTTCTTAAATTTGCAGTTATCTCTCTTTGTACAAATTTCTTGAAATGTGTCCAAATTCTGCCAAGTTAGAGGTTTCTGTACTTTAACTTGACAAGAGAAATTGTGGGTTTCCATCCTTAAATTTTTGCCATGAGGGGTTTTGTCCTCAAGTTAAATGAACTACTGTTCCATGCTCTCTAGGAGTAACAATCAGATAATACAAGATGTATTCTTCATGTGATGCTCCTTCACATGCCTCTTGACTTTGGATTAAATTGAGCTTTAATTTTGAATGTGTGTATATATATATATATATATATATATATGTATTTATGTATGTATGCATGTATGTATGTATTAGTTTATGATTATAATCTCATTTTCAAAAGGGGACATTACAGTCTGCCCTTCCCAATATTGCTTGCAAGCAATCACAAAAGAAGATGCTCCAAAAAATTCTTCACTTGACCAAGTCTTTCTTGGAGATACCAGGATCCCAAATCAATCTTGGAAATATTATGAATCTCTCTAATTATACAGTGTATTTTGTCAACTCCCTATCTGTTGCTAAGTCTTGTTGAACAAATTTGTCTTTCTTGTCTTCAAACAATTTTGTTAGATGATTCACATTGTCTTGCAAATCTTCCTGAGTCATATACCCAACTCTACTAATTGTTTTGACCCTACAACTTCTAACTTTCTAGGGGGCCATTCTTTATGAAAAACTATTTAACCATTCATCTTCTGTTGCACTATTATGATATCCTCACAAGTTGTGAAACTTGAACCAAGATATGCCTCTGCCTTTATTTCAAAAAGTGGGTTATCCCAATGGACAAACCTCGCTGCATCCATTTCAAAAAGCAGATTATCTGCAAACCAATGGAAAATTTGAAAATTGTTCCTATTATCAAATTGGAAATTAGTTTCTTGTTTAGACCATTCATATTGGCCTAATTCTAAACAATTGTCTTTTGAATCCTTCATTTTGGATTCCCAATTAGTGTCAACATTACCAAATTGCTTATTATTTGTTGTTGATCTAACAATTCCTGCATACTCAAAAGCACTTGTAGTAACTAGTGAAACCTTTTCTTTAGCTTGTGGCTCTAATGTATTTACTTCCTCATATTCCACCTTATTTTCTGATTCTACAATAGATTTCCTCGACTCTTTTTCTAATGTCATTGCTTCTTTGCTCCGACACTTGTGGCTTGGCTCCCAAAATTCCTTGCATATGAAACACAGATTTTCTCTTCTAAGTTTGTTTTGGCTGCCGTTAGTCTATCTTGTAATAGGAGAAATCTTCTTTTGTTGATTAGGAGGAGTTTCCTTAGAATGAAATTGGGTCCAGTGCACTGATTGCTTTAGTTTTACAGCCCTTTTGATAATTTGTTGAGGTTTTGGTTCTAAATGTTCTTTTTCCTTCTTTGTTTCTTTTCCTTGTGTTTCAAGGTCGCGTAAAATTTTTCCATCCATTAGGTCATTTAGTGCACCTTTAAAATCACCATGCTTACCTTTCATTTCATTGAACTTCATCTCTATGGTGCACCTATCAAAGAAATGTAACCCATGCTTGCCAACATTTATGCCTACCTCTTCTAGATGGATGTTATAATGTTTACCTTGGACTCCAAAGATTTCTTACCATGATGTCCTTGGCTTTACGAATTGCAAGATGGTTTGGATCAAATTGTATATGGGCTGGAAGGTGGCTGTAACAATCATACATTGCCCCAAATCTTTTCCCCAACCACACTAAAAATGCTGGAATGTTTGCAATTAGTGATCTCCACATGTGATACCTCCTACACTCAATATTAAACCAAGAGATATTTTTCATATCTTGGATGTAACATTGCATTCTTTTGCTCAGAAACAAAAATGTAATGGCTCAAAACCACCTTGTACTAGCTGTAAACATTGCAACAATGGTAATGGGCTGTAACTGTAATGTCCCCTTTTTGGGATAACCCTAAATTTGCCCTAATTTATCAATTTCAAGTGATCACCTTGGTTTTGGGGATGTTTATAGTGCGAGTAGGCCCTTGCAAAACAGAGTTAGAGAATATTTACAAGATAATATTAATTGGAATATGGTTAGGGATACAACTACCTGTTAAGTCCTGCAAATATGTTAGTAAACATTTATAAATAGAGACAATATCATAATATAAATATAATGAATTTCTTTAGATGTTCTAGTTCATTCTTCCTTGGACATAATGGCCTGATAGGGTGCCCAAGAAACCCTCTACCCTAGGCCCAAGAGTGGTACACCCCTCTTGGCCCATGTGGCCCTTGCCATACATATGGGTGGGGTACCTAGTGAGGCGTCCTATCACTGTTCCCCTTATCAGGACCATTATTACTTAATTATGTAGGGGATTTGAGGGTGCAACTACAGTAGGGTGTCTTGAGCAGTCATTCCCTCTAAGCCCAAGAACAATACACCCCTCTTGGCCCATGTGGCCCTTGCCATCCATATGGGTGGTATACTTAGAGGGTGACCCACACGTTGTTTTCCCTCCTCGTAGGCCCACAATTCCCCCAAATGCTTCAAACAAGATAAATCTTGGTTTAGGTTCTTAATCATGTTAGATAGTATTGGAAATATAATTTCATATGATCTATTATAACTACCAATATCCATAATGCATTGTGGAAGCTCTAATCATAATAGGACTTGGATGAGACACATGATAAATCCGCTCAAAGCATTCCATCTAAGCCCAAGGGTATGAGCGTTCAACCAAGACAACCCAACCCTTGGCCCCAAGTGGCAGGAACGTCGGACCAAGACAATTCCACCCTCGGAGTGGCGTGCCTAGTGGATACACTTGTGTCTGCTTTTCCTATCCATGCTGTCCTATCCATCCTCCTTATGATTGAGACTCCTTGAATCCATCCTAACAATAAATCATAGTTTGGCTTGATAGGGAAACCTTGAAAGGGGTGCTTGTAAACCACTCAACCCATCTAAGTCCAAGAGCACGAGCGTTCGACCAAGACAACCCACCTCTTGGCCCCAAGCGGCAAGAACGTCCGAACCAAGACAATTCCACCCTCGGAGTGGCGTACTTAGCATGGGAGGCCCGTAAACAGCATCCTCCTAACTTGCTCCCTTCAACCTTACATTTGATTGATCATGGATATATATACAATGTATTCATTTACATAAAAGAATCATAATTGCTTATAAGGCTCAATAATTGCTGCAAGCATCATTATTAGACATGTGTAAATAATATATATATATATATATAAATTGTATTTGTCAATCATCTATGATATATTTATGAAGCACTAGATATATGTACTTAAATATATTTATCAACTATCAACCTGTCATTTAAATCTTAATATATTTATCCATCATAATATATCAAAATATATTTGTAAATCATAATATGTTTAAATATATTTATAAAGCATTAGCTGTCATTTAAATTACTAATATATTTGACAGTCATCAGTAATTAAATTCATAATTATATTAAACAATTCTTATTTTCTAAACACGTAAATAGTTATAAACACATAAATAGTTATCAACTTTTATTTAAACTTATGATAATATTTAGTCTTACCTTATGCTGCTGCTCTCTGTTTGTGATCAGACTTCAGAGAATATAATTCCCAGTCAGAATATATTCCGTCTTCCCTTATTCGATGATCATTTGTTTGGAATTGCTCTGCCTTATATATATCTCCCAATCTGCTTATAGACACGGCTTTCCCCATGTCTCATACCCTTCGGTATTGATCGCACCTTTCTAAGTGGCATATCATATGGTAATTGCTTTCTCTAATAATCGTGGCTGTAGTTGCTGTTTGTTTGGTTAGTATTAGTTAGGAATCGGTGCCTTAAGCAATTACCTTTCTGAATATTTCTTTACCTATAGGCATGATCAGATTGGATGACTATAAATAACATTATAATATTATTTATAATAATATTTAGATTTGCATTTTATAATATATATATATTTTTTGATATTCATTTTATTTGTTAATATTTAAATTTTATATTTAATAATTGTAATATTATTATATTGCCAATATTCCTCTTTTATATATTTTAATATGTATTTTATTTATTTGCATTTTTATTATTTCGTATTCTAATACTAAAGTATGATGGTTATTATCTTTATTTCAATCTTGTGGTGGGGGGGGATATGACAGTAACCTACCCCACCATGTGATTGAAAACTCTTCTTTGGTTGCAAGGAAAACGTGGGAAGTGCTAAAAATGTTGAGGGTAGTAGATTTATAATTGGGGACCATACTCAAAGTGGCCCTTGGCTTGTAGCTATTGCAACCATTACTTATACTTATCATGTCAAGCTAGTGATTCTCAACAAGAAAGACCCATCTTACAATTGTTCCATTTGGTAGCCACCCTAGAAGTGTAATCGGCCAAATACCATTGTGATTAATCATCTCATCGTTGGAAGAGGTCGTGATTGTCACCCATTGATATTTCCTACACCTAACCATGCAACTCTTGGAGCTCCATCTTTAATGTCTTGAAGCTCTACCCCCTTTCTCTTGGATTCCAACCCTCCAAGATCCATGATATGAAGTCTTTGTATATCTCATGTTCACCCAAAGTGATGATGAATTGCTTTCCCTTCATGATGCTAAGAATTAGTAGAGTCTCATCCTTCATGTATCCTCTAACTTGTTTGTAGTTTGATATCCAAAGCACCATACTATGCTTGGTCATAAAATCTTGAACATCAAAATGATAACTGTTTTTCTTGCCATCATCTAGCATCAAGCACCTTGAGGTGACTATTTCCATTTGGCCATCATCCACAATCTTGTCTTCAATGGTGGTACTTGGCTCCCACGAGTCATCTATGAATTATGAACATTGATGCACTTTGATCCTCAAGAGATCACTTGGACCCCACATGCTAAAATAGTTTGGAACTTGAAACAAAGAGTTCACATGCCATATACTACAAGTTGTATCCCTTACTCTATTACCCCTCTTTGCATGTTTTCCATGGTGACAAAAGTTTTGTAATGACATAGGAAGCACCGAGTCTGAAATATTTTCATACCTTAGGCTGTGAACAAAATGCTGATCCTCATTTTCTGAAAAAAAGTTTGTTGAGATATCCTCGACACCTTCATTTTTGTAACTCAAAACTTCTAAATTTGGGCTAATCAAAATTTCCTTCTCAAATGCATGTTCATCTTGAATGCTCTTCCGAAAATCAATCAATGACTCACCATGTGGAGGTTTGAATGATACTGCATGTTTTGGTGCATCTTTCTTCAACTTGAACTCTCCTCATTCAACAAGTGGAACCCCTTTTATCTTCCCTTCATTGATATTTTGGTGACACATGCCATCATTAGAAATCAATAAAACATCTTCTCCTAACAAAGACTATTTATCTTCCACTTTTTTTTCAGGTTCCTCTTGTTCTTGCTCATTGGTTTGTTCATTTTCTTGTAGCTCTAGCTTTGGCCCTTCTTCCTTGGGTTTACTAGCTACTTGTGATTGTGATTTTGATTTGGAATTTGTTTCTTCTATCAAAATTGTTGTTTTGGGTCTTATTCCTTGATCTCCTCCTTAGTCCTTATGTATTCATATCGGCCTCTTTCATCAGTATAATGGTTCCCGAGTGCCTCCAAGTACTCATCAAAGGGAACACTAGCTTTGAAATTTTTTGGCACCCTTTGATATTGGTCAAAGATTTTGGGGGCCTCAACTTTGTACCTTTCTTTGTCCTTCTGAATTGTTATCAATAACTCCTGAACATGATCTATGTCTTCTTTTTGTAAGAACCTATTAGAATTTGGGCAAAACATATAGAAGTTGGATGATATTACACATCAAATAATATGCTTCTCTATTACACTCGCTTTTTCAATCATGGATTATATATGCCAATAAATAGGAATTGGATCTCCTATATTATAGGAAAACTCCCGTAACAAATCCCTTACATCATGGGATAAAAGACAACCAAACTATAACAAACGCACGTAAATATACAAGCTCCTAACAAATATTTTTTGTATGTATGCTATAACATGTGAACACTAACAATAGTTTTCCCGATGTTCCCCCCCTTAGTGTGAACATGGTAAAAACTCACACTCTTCATCTGCAGTAAGCCCAACTCTTGTGGGTCATGATCTTGATTCAAAACGAAAGGCACCTCCCATCAACCTTTCATGGTTTTCACATAGGTTTACCACAAACTTGGACATGAATAGGAACCTATCCATCTGTTCACCTCGTGTGGTTTTCTTGATCCTCCCACAAACCCTTTCAAGATCCATGAACTGACTTACTTTGGTGCTTTTATTCACCACTATGCTTGTACATTAGGGAAGTTATATAGGAATCAACATACATATCACAAATCTGAAAATCCCATATTGGAAAATGTTTCACATTACATTCCATAAGAACACAATGTTTTTAATTGTAGTCACTGTTGTCGATTGTGGCCACTCAATCTCGAACAACATAGACAACCGCCACTGCCACTAGAAGTTGCCTTTGACTTTAGCCATTTTGGCGTGAAATGGGAATGGAACATTGATTATTATTCCCCCCCACAATGTGGAATTCCATTTATTCACACAAACGAGAATACTGAAAAGAAAATCATACCATACTGCATACTACTGTCTGGATCTTGCTATTTGGATCTTGTTGCACATGGCCATTATTGCCAGTGAACGTATTCACTAGTCAACCATCTTCCAATGAAGTATGACACTTAGAGGATCTCCGTAGTCAGAGGATCTCTGCAGTCGTCTGCTCTCCAATACAATCATTTTTCCAGTATCCACACACAAAGCAACAAAAACACTACAAATAGGTACACACCACACTACACACAAAAGGAAAAAATGCCACCATAGCTCTATGCGACCTCGTCGTTGGTGACTGACGAGAGGTCACTAATTGACCTCCTTCCTCCGTTGCCTCCGTCCTCCATTAAGTTTGCTACTTAGCAAATTTGGCTTTGAGGCTCAATTTCAAGATGGATGTCACATACAAGCAATAATGCATCCAATTACAAATAAAACAATGACACTTTTTTTATTATCATTATTATGACAAATAATGACTAATAATGACTGTTGAATGACACCATGACTTTGACATCATACAATATTTTTACTAGACTTTTAGACTCACATAAAATATTTCTCTAAAAAATAATACAACGTTTTGAAACTATGTGATAAAATCTAATTAGACACAAATGACGCTGTAAATAAAACAACACAAAACATATTGGTCAAGCAACCGATTAAAAATGATTGAGTTGTTTGTAATCGATGAGCCCTTATAGAAATTTACTTCACCATGTCATGACGTTGAGCCTATGCAAGCAGAGAACGCGGCCTAAACCAAAACTGCTTACAAGCTAAGACAGAATGAACAAGCTCTTTCACCAATCAGATGCCGGCGTGTAACTCCAATAGTGCGCATAGATAAACAACATAAGTTGAATCTACCATCCAACTTTGATTGGCTCTCGCCTCTCTCTCTCTCTCTCTCTCTCTACAGGAACAACATGATCTCAAATAGATACAAAAATCTCTAAATCTTATCAGTGCCGACTGGTCATATTTCTATAGCAATCTCCTTCAATATAAGAAATTGGTTTAAATCCATCTTCATAACCCGTTCCACTTCATACAAATTGCTTGTGATGAAGCCACTACCCAAGCAGATCATGTGCTCAGACACAATGCCATCGTTTCTATGTCTTTGTCATGGTGAGGAAGGCCCTAGTTCACCGTGCTAAAGACTCGACAATAATGATGGAGAAGCATGGTTTCCTTGTGTTGCCAGAGTTCTGCGATCATAAAGATTCAATGGCACAACTTCGTAGCCTCAATAATGGCGGACGCACAGAAGACCCTCACTAAGGCCGATAATTTAAAACTGTCAGTTATAAATTCAATCAGCCGTGCTCATGAGATTGCTGACCAAGCAATATGAGGGGTTCCCAATCTGAATGCGAGCAAGTATCTCAGCCCAACTGAGATAAGGAAATTGGCCAAGTTAAGGCACGATATTACATCTGCAACAGAAATTCTGCGATGATTGTCAATAAAAATGATATATGATGTGGCTTCTGAAACAAACTGTCACTAGGTGCAGCTATTCTGTCCTTTGTCACATCATAAAAGATTAGAGCTCGTCATGGCGCAACAATTTTGACTCGAGGCCATGATGCTAGCAACCTTGCTAACAATGTTGACCACGTCCTATGGCCCAATATAGTCAATTCTAATAGATCTCTAATCCCTCTAATTGTGCCTATGCTCTGATACCATATTAGAATTTGGGCAAAACATATAGAAGTCGGATGATATTACACATCAAATAATATGCTTCAGTATTACACTCGCTTTTTCAATCATAGATTACATATGCCAATAAATAGGAATTGGATCTCCTATATTATAGGAGAACTCCCGTAACAAATCCCTTATATCATGGGATAAAAGACAACCAAACTATAACAAACACATGTAAATATACAAGCTCCTAACAAATATTTTTGTATGTATCCTATAACATGTGAACACTAACAATAGTTTTCCCAACAGAACCTTGGCTGAAAAATATTGTATTGGGCCTTTATAGAACCTTTCATCTTTATCTTCCCTGTAGACTTTCAAGTCTTTGTGACTAGAATGCATTCAACATGTTAGTTTTACCCTATAGGTTGGCAAGATCACAACTTTGATACCAATTCTAATGTCCCTTTTTAAATTTTCCTTATTTTGCCTTAAATAAATAACCCTAACTCACAATAATAATTGCATAGTTGATTATAGATATTAATTTATCCTAAAAATTATAATTCTGATTATATATACTTCAGATTTAAAGCTTATAACATAGTTTTGAAAATATAAAACTTAGTCTCGAGTCTCTGCTATTATATTTCTTTTAATTTGCAGTAATCTCTTTGTATAAATGTCTTGAAATGTGTCCAAATTCTGCCAAGTTAGGGGTTTCCGTCCTTCACTTTATGCCATGAGGGGTTTCATCCTCAAATTAAATGAATTGTTGTTCCATGCTCTCTAGGAGTAATTATTAGATAATAAAAGATGTATTCTTCATATGATGCTCCTCCTTGTTTGGCATCTCTTATATATCTTTTTCCCTTCAATAGTCATGATTCTTCACATGCCCCTTGACTTTTGATTAAATTAAACTTTAATATATATATATATATATATTTGTTATTTAATTTATTATTATTATCTCATTTCCAAAAGGGGACATTACACATTTTGAGAAGATAAGATAATGAAGTTTCATAATAACTTCTGTATTTTAAGGAATTGCAGTATTGTGTCGATAATTAGACTGAGAGGAATCAACTTGGATGTTGCCAATAGCATCATCTAATCCCAAGTAGATGATCGAGGTTGCAGCGAAGTGTAGTAAGACAACAATAAAGGAGATTCAACTATTGCTTGGCTTACTTTGGGAGAATGATTCATAATTTTGTTTCCTATTTTAGCAGATTAGTTAAGATTGTTTCCATTTGAGGGGTTACAACATTTCATTTCTTTAGGTTGCCTTAAGGATGACGCAATTCATTATGTTGGAGAGAAATGTTGGTAACATATTTCTTTGCACTCTAAAGTAGATAGAGCTAGTGTGGAGCATTTGGCCGAATTGCATGGAAGAACAAACATTCTACCTATCATGAAAGTGATGTGACAATACTTGTTGAAGGGTTGTGCCATTGGATGGGAAGGTGATGAATTGCTCAGTTTTACCATTTCCATGGTGTTTTGGAGATAGGGATGGCAAGGGATGGTGAGATGTGTTTCTTGGAGGGGATGATAGGATTTGTTTCTGGGATAGTAGGGGATGGCAAGATGCAATTTTGGGACTGTAGGGCATGGTGGGATGCATTTTTGGGATGGTAGGGGATGGTGGGATGCGTTTTTTGGACAATGGAGGGTGGTGGGATGCGTTTTTGGGATGGTGGGATACATTTTTGGGACTATAGGGGATGGTGGAATGCATTTTTGGGACAGTAGGCCTTTTTTTGGGGGTGACAAGGAATGGAAATTAAAAATAATAGGGAAAATTAAAAAAGTACAAGAAATTTCAGTTATTCATATTGAAGGTATTTGGCAAAAATCTTTTGGGGAAAGTATTGACAAACCAAAAGATTAAGTTTTTTTCAAAAAACAGGATTTAACTGGGAAAAAGAAGTTTTTCAAAAAAATTAGGAGGATGCAGGAAAACAAAGAAAAGCCTGCTGTTTTTTAAATTTAAATACATTTCAATAGCATTGAGATATAGGAAACAAATAAAAATGAGAGCTTGGCCCATGAATTGTGGAATATAGAGTTTTTCATTTGTGTTCATATTACTGCTTACATTACATTGTTTACCAATCTTTCTAACAAACAGCTAAGGCAAATGCAGAAAGAATTTCGAGTACATAAACGGGGATGTATAAGATGACAGCTATATAATATTATAAACCACACTTTATTAATTGGTAAGATTAACAATGTCTCATACAGTTTATTATCTGGTTACATATATTTTTTATTACTGGTAAGGATGCATGAAAAGTAAACACTTTTTTTCATCAATTCTTAAAGTTTCCTACAGTTTATTAACTGGTAATATTGTTTTTTTTGTGAGTAAAGTATATGGTTAGACTGTACATGTTTTGCTATATTTAGGGTTGATTACAAACCAAAATGGATTCAAACTATTTAATCCTAAGTTTATGGCAAAACCTGCTATAACAAGCACAGATAAATACCAATTCTAGAAGCCCTACTTCACCAATTGAATGGAATATGCCTGTCTGTGCAACAAAAAATGCACGAGACTATGATGAAGTAGCCAAAGTCTAAACTTTAAGTTTGAAGTATCAGTCATTGAAACTTCAAGTTTGAAGGATCAGTCATTGAAACTTGAAGTCAACATTGCCGCTTCCAAACAAATGCAAACAAGGTTAAAACCTAAGTTGTTGGTTTGAATACGGGTGCAAAATTTGGTATTGTGGATTTTTTTTCCCTCATGTTCAGGTTTGTGCGCAGCCATACAATATATACATAAATTATTAAAAATATATAAATATAATAATGTTAGATAATGTATTATCATTTTAAACTATTATATTTATATTTATTATAAATAAATTTATAAACATGTATAATATATAAAAATACAGTTAATACAGTTTGATACATGATAAAGAATTAACTAACAAGTACATTCATAAGTATTTGTTCTATATATATATATGATAAAATGTATTTGTTTGAATACACTAAAATACAGTTCAATACAGTAATACGCTAAGGTAAAAAATAATTGTAGTAAGCGACACTGATGAAGGTGACTCCCCTTACAAGCTAGAACAACAATGCACAACTAGGTTTGCACAGCAAAAATGATCTTTATTACTAGATCGTCATTACAGAGAACATGCCATCTTACAGGCAGATTATTACATGCGTCTGTTGAGGTGCAGATCTTCATTCACATTCGGCTCTACACTGTATGCTATCCTCACACTTTCGCCATCGTGTCCCGTACTTGCATTACTTTGTCGTTTATATCTTTCTCAAGTTCTCCAAGTTGGCCTGCTCCTTATGTCATAGTTCCATTTCGTCCAATCATCATTCAAAATTACCAAGTTGTTACATCGTAATCAGCACCTCCACCGAGTTGGCCAATAGATAGGTATTCCACAACAACAATGTGGAATACATCGAATATCACTCCGCCAATTGTCGTAACCCAACTCGCTATCAACCGCGTTGACCATCATCGTTCATTTCCTCCGTCGGAATATCGCCAAGACTTTGGAAGATCTGACTCCGATGTCCCCATGTCACCTCGATAGCTCAGTTGGAACATTATTAGAATGTTGAAGAGACATAAGAAGATGTCACATCGAACCCCATATGTCACATCGACATTGCTACCACCACTCCATCGCTAAGACCCACCTTGTTGAAGAGACATTCATGAAAGTCCTGCCAACAAGCTTGACTCTCGCCGACATGTCTCTACTGCACTCCATCAGAGACACCACTCTGTCTCGCCGATCACCTTGTCCAAAGAACCATAGAATACCGAATGAAGTGTCAAGCATAAACGCCAATATGGGTGCAGACGGTGCATACGTAACTAGTCTAGTCTTATTGAAATTACAATAACTCAGATGGTTTGTCGATGCAAGATTGCTCTCTGACCCCTGGATGCTCCTGCATCAGACACTCGGGGTAGTTTTGAAAAGTGACTGACACTTCTCGGGAGTTAGAGGAAAACCAAGACGGCTAACCTCTGACTCGGACAACCAAGTTGAATTTTCAACCGGCCTTCCCTTCCATTTCACTAGGTACTCATTGTACTACCTATTCTTGGTGCTTCTCCCCACACGACTGTCCAAGATCTCTTCAATTTCTTTCTTTTCTACTATTGTTGCTAGAACACTCCATTGTGCCTCTACCAACTCGTGCTCCCTACCTCCTTCATGATACTCTGTCAAATTTGAAATGTTAAATATAGGTGAGACATGAATCCCACTTGGCAAATCAACCTCGTACGCGTTCCCTGAGTCATGCTTCTTCAAAATCTTACACGGTCCGAACTTCTTCATCTTCAGCTTATTGTATGTACCAACTGGGAATCTTTCCTTCTGCAAAACTTCATCCCCGACAGCAAACTCCTTATGCCTTCTTTTCTAATCTGCCTTCGCCTTGTACTGTATATTCATCTTATTAATATGCTCCTTAACTTCTTCATGCACATTCCTTATGTGTTCAGCAAAATCCTCAACTTCAGCACTATGTTTTCCTTCCCTATCCATCTCCCTCAATTCAGTAGCAATTCTTGGACTACTCCTGTACACAATTTGGAATGGTGATCTACCAATGCTCCTATTGACAGAATTGTTGTAAGCAAATTCCGCCTGAGGTAAAATTAAATCCTATCCCTTGGGTCTATCTCCCGCTAAGCATCTCAACAAGTTACCCAAACTCCTATTTACTACCTCCGTTTGTCCATCTGTGTGCGGATGATGTGCTGAGCTAAACTTCAAATCAATTTTCAACTTCTTCCACAACGTCTTCTAGAAATACCCCACAAACTTGGTATCTTAGTCTAAAACTATACTCTTGGGTAGACCATGTAGTCTTACCACTTTGAAGAATAATTCTGCAACATGAACAACATCACTGGTCTTATGACACGGAATGAAGTTTGCCATCTTCGAAAATCTGTCCACCACCGCAAATATGGAGTCATGACCCCGCTGTGTCCTTGGCAAACCAAGAACAAAATCCATGCCGATATCCTCCCATGGCTTCTTAGGTATAGGTAACAGTTGATATAGTCCAGTATTCTGATTAGTGCCCTTTGCCATTTGACATATTCTGCAACCCTGTACGAACTTCTGCACGTCCCGCTGTAGTTGCGGCCAATAATAATGTTCACCAACAATGGCAATGGTTTTATCTCGGCCAAAATGCCTTGCCATTCTGCCACTATGCTTCTCTTTGATCAAATTTTCTCTCATCGAACTCCTGGGAATACATAGATGATTCTTTCTAAACAGCATACCATCTTGAATGGTATAATCCAATCACCTTGTCCTATCCAACGTGATAGGCTCCTTGCAAGCTTTTCATTCTGGATACAAGCTTGTGAGTTCCTTGAACTCGACAACTTCAAACTACATTTCTGTCAACAAGTTTTGCCTTGATATAGTCCAGTATTCTAATTAGTGCCCTTTGCCATTTGACATATTCTGCAACCCTGTACGAACTTCTGCACGTCCCGCTGTAGTTGCGGCCAATAATAATGTTCACCAACAATGGCAATGGTTTTATCTTGGCCAAAATGCCTTGCCATTCTGCCACTATGCTTCTCTTTGATCAAATTTTCTCTCATCGAACTCCTGGGAATACACAGATGATTCTTTCTAAACAGCATACCATCTTGAATGGTATAATCCAATCACCTTGTCCTATCCAACGTGATAGGCTCCTTGCAAGCTTTCCATTTTGGATACAAGCTTGTGAGTTCCTTGAACTCGACAACTTCAAACTACATTTCTGTCAACAAGTTTTGCCTCCTGCTCAAGGCATTTGCGACCCTATTCGATCGTCCACTCCTGTGCTTTAACACAAATGTATAACTCTGCAGAAATTCCACCCACTTCAAATGCCTTTGGTTCAGTTTTCCTTGACTGTTCAAATATTGTAAAGCCTGATGATCAATAAACAAAACAAATTCTTTTGGCAACAAATAGTGTCTCCACTTTTTCAAACCCTGAACTATGGTGTAGAATTCCTGATCATAAATAGAATATTTCTTCTTTGCATCATTCAACTTCTCGCTAAAATAAGCAACAGGTTTACCTTCCTGACTTAAAACAACTCCAATGGCATTGCCACTGGCATCATAGTCCACCTGAAATACTTTATTGAAATCTGGAAGTGCCAAAACAGGCTGCTCCGTGACCTTCTTCTTCAACAAATTGAAACTCTTTGTTGCTCCTGTACTCCATCTGAATTCTTTTCTATCCTCTCTCATTGTTTCAATTAGGGGTGCACAAATACTATTGAATCTTTTAATGAACTTTTGGTAAAAACTTGCCAGACCATGAAAAGATCTTACCTTAGTAGCGCTCCTTGGCATTGGCCACTCCACAATGGCTTTCACCTTTTCTGGATCCATTTTCAAACCCTTTGTTGAGATAACAAATCCCAGATACATCAGTTCACGTTTCACAAAACTGCACTTCTTCAAGTTGATCAACAACTTCTCCTCTCTTAGCTTCTCAAAAACTTCTCGAATATGCATCAGGTGCTCCTCCAATGTCTTACTGAAAATCAAGATGTCATCCAAGTAAACAATGACAAACTTACCCAAAAATTCTTTCAATGCCTCGTTCATGAGTCTCATGAATGTGCTGGGTGCATTGGTTAGCCCAAAAGGCATGACTAACCACTTGTACAGGCCTTCTTTGGTCTTGAAAGTTGTCTTCCATTCATCTGCTCTGATTCAAATATGATGGTAACCACTCTTCAGATCAATTTTTGTGAAATACTCAGCCCCACTCAAGCAATCCATAATGTCGTCCATCCTTGGCAAGGGAAACCGATACTTAATGGTAATCTTATTAATGGCTCTTGAATCAGTACACATTCGCCATTCTCCATCCTTCTTAGGTGCTAGTACTGCAGGTACTACACATGGACTCAAACTCTCCCTAATCAATCCCTTTCGCGACAACTCTTGCACTTGTCTGTTCAACTCTTCACTCTCCGCTGGAGTCATTCAATGGGCTGCCTTATTTGGCTAACTGGCTCTAGGAATCAGATCTATTTGATGACTAATCTTCCTTATTGGCGGTAACCCTTCAGGCACATTATCAGAAATAATACTCTGGAATTCATCTAGCAAACCACACACTTCTATAGGAACTTCACTGCTCACTTCTTTTTCAGTTCTTGGAATTAATGCAAAACACGTGTTCATGTCTCATACCTTCTAGGAATTTTCTTCCGTCAACCAAACAAATTCGTGCATTGTTGCATACCTATTCGTCTGCTTCCTTCAGAGGCTTTAGCTTTTGTCGGACTCCATCCTTCGTTAATGAATAAGTGTTCGCGTGTCCATTGTGTACTGCTCGTCGATCAAACTACCATGGTTGACCCAACAACATGCAATAAGCATCCATGGGCATCACATCACACAAAATCTCATCCCTGCAGTTACCAATTTTGAATTTTATTAGGCACTGTTCATTGACCAAGACCTTTTGATCTTTTTGCAGCCATGCGATCCGATATGGAATCGGGTGCCTTGTCCTTTCTAGCCACAATTTAGTGACCATTTCTTCTGACACTAGATTGTCAATGCTACCTTTGTCAATGATGACATTGCAGACCTTGCCTTCACATTTACAATGGGTGAGAAACAATTTTTTTCGTTGGTCGGGCTCCTTCTCTTCATTCACCAAGGCCTTTCTGACAACAAGGGACTCACCCCTCTCCGTATCTTCAGACTATGAGGACTAGATGTCTTCATCTACATGGGCTACTCATGCCTTGCCTTCAAGCCTATTGTTTGTCCTCTCTTGGTGTTGCGGCCACTCATATGCCCTATGTCCCTCTTCACCACATTGGAAACATATTCCTCTGAAACCTCCTCTTCCTGGTCCATGCCCAGACCTTCCTCTACCTCTTCGATCTCCACTATTTTGATCACGAGGCTGATATGAGTCATCTCTTTGTTGATCTTGACTGGTACTGGATCCTTCACCCTTCTTATGATCACCCCCTCGACCTCCACATGGTCGTTTACTAGTCTTTCCACCTCGACCTCCACCTCTTTGCTTGCTTTCAAACCTCTTGTTCAGTCATTCTTCCACCTTTAGAGAGAACTGATAAGCATCCTCAATGGTAGTCATTCTTACTAGTGCCAATTCTTCCTATATGCTAGGTTTCAGACCATTAATGTAGCGAGCAACTTTCTCCTTGTTTGCCTCAGAATGCCTATTCGAATTAGGACCTTGTGAAATTCCTTGGTATACTCCTTCACCATTTTCGTTCCTTGTCGCAGGCTCTGCATCTCTTTGAGCAGTTCCAATTAATAATCTATGGGCATGAACTGTTTCTTCAATTTGGACACCATTCTTGTCCCATCTGGAAATTCTATCCTTCCCTTGTCTCCCTCTTTCTAGTTGGACCTCTTTCCACCAAATACTGGTGTGGCCCTTTAACTTGGTCTTTGCAAACTTCACTCGGTGAGGATTCAATCTCCTCAAATTCGAAAAATTCTTCCATATCATTGATCCAATCGATCAATTCTTCTGGGTTCAGGCTCCCACTAAAAGTTGAAACTTCCATTTTTTAGTTTCTTTCCTATAATGGATATTGCTCTCCAAGATCTACTTGATCCTCTTCTTCCTCTTCCAATTCCTCTTTTGTTTCATCATCACTGTCATCTTTTTCTTGATGTATTCCTCTCCCTCTTCGGACCTCTTTTTGCAAGGCTTGCATCTGCCTTTTGAGGGCTCTGATTTTGTCTCGGTGGATCTCTTCCTCCACCACCTCTACCTCTACCTCTACCTCTGCTAAGTTGGGCTGGTCTTGGAGGCATCTTGATCTCAACCCACACTCACAGGTCCTGCTACAACTGCCTCATGTTCGACACTCTGTTACAAACTCAGGAGCTCCTACTTTGATACCACTTGATGAAGGGGACTCCCCTTACAAGCTAGAACAACAATGCACAACCAGGTTTGCACAACAAAAATGATCTTTATTACTAGATCGTCATTACAGAGAACATGCCATCTTATGGGCAGATGATTACAAGCGTTTGTTGAGGTGCAGATCTTAATTCACATTCGGCTCTACATTGTATGCTATCCTCACACTTCCGCTGTCGTGTCCCGTACTTGCATTCCTTAGTCGTTTATATCTCTCTCAAGTTCTCCAAGTTGGTTTGCTCCTCATGTTGTAGTTTCCATTTCGTCCAATCATCTTTCGAAATTACCAAGTCGTTACATCGTAATCAGCACCTTCACCAAGTTGGCCAATAGATAGGTATTCCACAACAACGATGTGGAATACATCGAATATCGCTCCACCAAGTGTCGTAACCCAACTCACCATCCACCGCGTTGACCATCATCATTCATTTCCTCCTTCGGAATATCGCCAAGACTCCAGAAGATCACACTCTGACATCCCCATGTCACCTCGATGGCTCAATCAGAACACTATCAGAATGTCGAAGAGACATAAGATGTCACATCGAACCCCGTAAGTCACATCGACATTGCTACGATCACTCTGTCGTTGAGACCCACCTTGTCGAAGAGACATTCACGAAAGTCCTGCTGACAAGCTTGACTCTTTCTAACATGTCTCCACCACACTCCATCGGAGTGTCGAAGAGACATCCACAGAACTCCCACTGTCACCACTTTGTCTCACTGATCAACCTGTCCAAGAACCATAGAATACCGAATGAAGTGTCAAGCATAAATGCCAATATGGAACCCAATGCAGATGGTGCATACGTAACCAGTCTAGCCTTTATTGAAATTACAATAACTCAGATGGTTTGTTGATGCAAGATTGCTCTTTGACCCCTGGATGCTCTTGCATCAGACATGGGAACACAGTAAAAGCAAATACAGTTGAGAACAGAAAGTGACAGTGCTGTAAGCGACATGGGAATAAAAATACAAAAAGTAAAACACTTAACATGAACAATCCCTATTAGAAATGATTATCCTCTTTGCCTAGACCTGGGCAGGTTTTTCTTGCCTAGACCTGACAATAATGGGGAAAAAACATGTTAAAAAGTTTAAACCCTATCTTGACAAAAAAATCAGCCATTGAAGTAAATATTGGTAAAAAAGGTAAAAAATACTATAACATAAACATATGACTACATGCAATTTTGATGAATTTTTGGTGATTATGCTGTGAAAAAATGGGTAAAAGAAGGTTGACTGCAACATATTCAAATTTTCTTTTTTTCTCAGGGGAAAAAAATGTTAAACTTGGCAATTCACAATTTCTCCTTCTGTGCATTATAGAACCATATTACATAACAACATTAGAGCTGAATTGAGCATTCACATCAGTGTTGACACACAAATTAACAAAATTTCATTGCTTTCATTGTCAAATTGCATCTCTCTCTCTCTTTCTCTCTCTCTCTCTCTCTATATATATATATAACAACATTAGAGCTGAATTGAGCATTCACATCAGTGTTGACACACAAATTAACAAAATTTTATGTTCATTGTCAAATTGCATCTCTCTCTCTCTATATATATAACAACAAAATGCCCACACGCTACAAGTTACAACTACACAATGACAATTATAGAAAATCTGCTGCTGTGTCTAATCTTCATCTGCTAACGCTGCATCAAAATTGGAGTATTGAACAGATTATGGCCAGTATTACACAAAGAATGGGAATTATCAATTTTGCCATAATATCTTGGGAGGTTGGATTATGGTCAAATGTGGATTATAGTTATTTCTCAGGGGCAGACTGTATATCCTATTAGATGATTTATATAATTGGCTCTAAGGCAATATAACACATCACCACAAAATTTATTTTCTATGACCTGTGATTTGTGCAAATATAATTCCCCCTTTTAAGGTTAAACAGTGTTATATATTTGAATGTCAAGTTTCGAACTGTAATCTTTGGAAAAACTCTGCTATTATTCCTTGTCAAATATCAAATTTATATATTGTTAATTGCACAGTGTGGGTACACAAGGAACATTATAATGCAATAGCCTATCTCTGAAAAAGGTATCATTTTTTGATTCATATGCAGATATTCTTCATCACATTATATCAAACAAAAGGACTGCAGAGGATTTCTAAAATCAGCATCCTGTATTTTTCTTACTTTTCTGTATTGTTTTTTCATTTTGGCAATATCTTTTTCTTTCAATTTCTTTTTTTTTTCACATGCTGGCTTGTAGGGGATGGTTGGGCGTCTCTTGCTGTCCCCTGCCAGTGTTTACCCATTTCTGGGTTGACCTCTTGTTCACCCCTCACCTCCTCCCACACCCCACTCCCCCCGACCAGGGATGGCCCCAGAGATGTTTCATAGCTGTCCCTGTATCCCTGTGTAAGTTTTATGTCATCACTAGTAAATACTCCAGCTGAGTTTAATCCTCTATTTTGGAGACAATTTTTGTCTCTCATTTTTTTTCTTGTAAGCAGTCTACTACTGATTTTTACTGACTCTCACTTTTATAGACAATGATTAAATCAAGTGACTTCTTATTCCTTTTTTGGGTTTATACTCTTGGTATTGTTTACTTTATGGCAACTGTGGTCTTTTCTACCTTGTCAAATAGCCTTTTTGTGACACTTCAGGCTTCCTCTCTGCGTGGGTATCTATCTACTAACAGCTATTTAGTTGATATTTAATCAGTTGGACAATTCTTCCTCCACAGCCTTGTATACCTCCTTTTCTTTCTGAATTTCAGTTTGATCTTTTGCCTTTTGCATTGTGTGGTCCAATCATTTTCTTGATACTGAAAACTGATGTCTCTTTATAATGACAAATATTTCTCATGTTTCCTTCTTTCAACCCTCACTCTCAAACCGTGGTTTCCTTCTTTAAACCTTGTTACAAAATCTCTTAGTGTTATGCCAGTTTGGGTAAGGTTCCCTTACCTCCCTCTCCAATTTTAGGAAGATACTTGCTTTGAGGATATTGGCAATGCTATAGGTCATTTTTTGAAGGTGGATTCAACCACGTCTAACATTGGCCTCCACCTTTGCCTAGACTTTGGTGGATATTACATATCCAAGACTCTTCATGGAGAGGTTGTCTTGATGGTTGAGGATAGGAAGTGGATTCAATCACTTTATTATAAAATCCTATTGTTTTGATGCAAATGTTGCTTTGCTATAGGACATCTTGCTTCTGAGTGTTCACGTCCTCGTCATAGGATTGCGAGCTTTGCTACTTGATGGCATAGTGCCCTAATCATTTCACTGTGGATGCGGCTATTGTTCTTGCATCTTTGGTGGACGAGATTCTTTGTGCTACCTCCTTGTTGGTGGATCATGATGTGATTGTGGAGGCTCCTCCTAAGGTGGCTTCCCCCAAGGATGATGTGGCTTTAGCTATTTTGTTGACCTCTGCAAGGACTTCTTCCCGAATTAGTTTGAGCTTCTTCTGTGTTGTTTGGCCTCATTGCTTGGCTTGTGGCCTATGGGGAGACCCTTGCCACTGAACAGGCGGTGGATTTTGTGCTACATTCGACATCCTCGGGAAGACTTTTGTTCTCGTTGCATGAGATGAGTCAGGTCGAGGCAATGGTGGAGGATGTCTTCTCTCCATATTCGGTGGAGTTTGGAAAAGAATTATCTTGGATGATCGTTCAAAGGAGGAAGAGAGGTCTTCCTAAATCTATTTATGTAAGACACCCGATCCTCACTACACACAGCAACACAAAATACTGATATGAAAAGCACAATACTCAGATCTTTGGTTGGAAAACCTGGCACTCACTCTTACACAGTAACACAATTATGACTGTAGAAATGACAAATACTCAGATCTGAAATTTAATGCCGCAACACTGCTGGTATGTAAGATATTTAGTTCTGATATAAACCACTCAGATTGTCAATGTGATAGACTACTCAGATTTAATAGATAGCACGAATACACAGAGATAATCACCACAGATTTTTCCCAGCCAAGCCTAATCTCCACAAACTGTAAAAGAAACTGAAAATTTGCGAAATGATCTCAAGCCAAAGATACCACACAGCTAATTCTGAAAACAAAAAATCACTGCTTCACAACATACTCAGAATTTTAATCCACAAACTCATAGACTGATCTGAAAAATGTAATACTGACAGGAAAATACAAATACTCAGATTTAATGTTCACCCGCAATGTACAATATATGAAGTCTCTGGGAATGATTATCAATGCATTCACAGTTCCAGGTGACAACCCAGATCGGGCAATGAATGAAGTATCAAACCCTACAAGCTGCACCTAAACTTATCTTAGATCTGCACATGCAATCTGCTCCTAAATCATCGTTGAAGTCCAATTAGGCCTTCGTGACGAAGCCTTCCCATCAATGAATTTGGTTTCCTTCCAATTCATCTTCCAAGCATAAGGATTTTCGTCCGTCTGTTGGTCTGCTCCAGATTGGAATAAAAACTGAATCTTGAATCCCCAAAACTGAGCAAAGACCAACTATTTATACTTGAGTAAAGGACCCTACCAATAGGTTGGCCAGAAGAAGAAATTCAAAATTTAGTTATTTAAATTTATTATGGCGCTAACCAAGAGGTCAGCCCAGAATATTATTTATTTAAATTGTTATTTAATATTAAATTTAATTAATTATTATTATAATATTATTTTATTATTTATTTATTTATTTAAAATATCAAGCTTGCCAACCCAGCCCTAAATCGGGGACTTTACAATTTAAGAATCCCATCCTTGGGTTAAGGGTGTGAGGATTGCAAGGAAGGTGTCAGGCCTTGTGTAGTTTTTTTTTGGGGGGGGGGGGATTTCCCTTTTGATGCTTGGCTGCAGTTGTGTTGTTCAATTTTGTGTATTGTTTTGGGTCAGCTAGTGTTCTACTAACATTTTGTTATAATTGGGTTTGAGGTCCGAATAAAACCTGTTTACTCATTAAGCTTGTGGGGTGTTGTTGGCTACAATTTCTTTATTGTTGGATTTTTGTGCTGGTTGATGTTTGTTGTAAAGGGTTCCAGGCCCTCCCTTCAAAACCTGTTTTAACCATATAATAAAAAACATTTCTCACGTTGCCATGCCAGTTCATCAATGATAATGTACTTATAACCTATGCCTTTGTTCTTATGTGCTGGACAAGAAGGAAAATAACATAACAAATTCACAGTAGTTTTTGACAGTAAACACTATATAGCAGTGGAAGTAAATAGCACATTTCCAATGCAATAGATGGATGATTTTATTCTTCAAGGATGTTTGTACAAATATTGCTGAAAGTTTATCATACCTTTGGGGGAGCCTTTACAAAACAACATTATATACTAAGTATAAATATAATTGTTTGGCAGCATGATGAACCATTATACTAAAGTTTAAATATAATCGTCTAGTAGCATAATGAAATAATCCTTTACTCTTAATTAAAATATAATTGTCGAGTAGTACAATGCACTCATCTACTTGCTGCTTATCTATTTGCAAAATTTACCCAAATACCTGTTATGCTGCTTACATACTTTCTTTGAAGTTCTATTTTAATATTTTATAATGTAATTTAAGATTTCTTTTGAAATTTTGTTGGATAAATCATTGGAACCTTTTATTTATATTCCAAGTATTTCAAAAAAATTTAATAACATTTAGCATATTTCATGGCTCAACCAGAATGCAATATGCCCAAAACATGTCTGTAAGTTTTAGGAATCAGAATTTAAAAAATGTGAAGAGGTTCCTTAAATTTGTGTGGATATGTGTAGGTCTTACAATTCTTGCCTCAAAATGGAAATCTCTTTTAGATCATAAAATGTTTTCAGTTACAAATTTCTATAGTTGTCATAGATTTTTTTTTGCAGTCCAGAAATTTGTTTTCTGAACTCATTAGAAATTCAGATCTTCATTGTCAAAAGGCCCTTTTCTTGGCCTCTTGC
Organism: Sequoia sempervirens; assembly: GCA_007258455.2. Classification (NCBI taxonomy): domain Eukaryota; kingdom Viridiplantae; phylum Streptophyta; class Pinopsida; order Cupressales; family Cupressaceae; genus Sequoia; species Sequoia sempervirens. The sequence goes on from VDFB02055245.1 coordinate 38,457, forward strand.
AAGTATTAATAATGGCTTCATTCAGGGAGCACAAACTAGGGAGAACTAAAAATCATAAGTAGCACACTTTAGGAAGTCAATAGCAGTTCAATAGATGGACTAAAGGAGACCGTTGAACTAAATGAAGTTTGTAATAATGGCTTTCAGTGAGATTCTAATTGCCCTGGTTCTATCCATGGCATATATAGAATGAAGAGATTAATGTGATAATGAAGAGGGTTATTGCAAACATTGAAATTGTAGAAGAAAGGTGAACGTAATAGATACCTGCAAGAAAATCAAGAGGGGAATCATATAAATCAGAGCTTTGATAGAGAAGATCCTTATTATCAAGTTTCATGGAGGAATGATGACATTAAGCGTATGACTTGGATTGGGAAGTCAGATTGTTTCTTTAGACTTAATCCTTTGAAAGTTTCAAACTAATAGGTTTGCCACATTATACCTTGAGAGACCAATGTTAAATTGGAAGCAAATTATTGAGCATGAGATGGAGGCAAACAATGATGATGGTGGTTGCAAAGGCAACCACTTGGGGAATTTCTGTACATACATTTAGTATTATTTTGAGCCCCATAATTAGGAAGATTATTTCTTGGCCTAAAAAGATTTGAAACAACAATGAATAGTGGCTTATCACTCGAGAGTTTCACCAAGCAACTTTGTTGGTTGAAAGGATCTTTTTTTTTATTAAGGAGTCCATCAAGTGTCATGTTCAATTTGCCACTAGTGCAACCATAGCAACAAAGGTTGATTCTAAGGTTAATAGGAAAACTCAATACTCTTTAGTCCCCAAAATTGGCCCATCATATTTGAAGGGTCTTTGTTAAACTTGCAAAGAAACCTGGTCCAAAAGACATATGGAAGGCTTTTGAAAAAAATCACGTGTGTTTTAAACATAACATATTTAGTCATATAATGCAACGCACTCTCTTGTTATAAAGCTTGTATTTTATCATATGATGGTTTTTTTCAGTACCTATGTGTGGACTTGTGGGGTCCACTTGCTTGGTATTAAACTTGAAAATAGTGACAAAACATAGTAACAGTTTTGGTCAACTCTGTATCTTAAGTAAAATTATGGATGGTATCCAACAGGTCCACCCAAAAAACCTATAGCATATACAAAAAACTTAATCCTTATATAGCTATGAAGTATGAACTATATGACAAAAGAAGCTTTTGTAAACTTAAAATTTTCTATTGCCTTCCTTTACATTGCTCGGACCAGCTACAGATTCTTCTTCCTCTATTAATAGTAGCTCAATCATCCTTATGAGATACTTGATGACCTTTCCAGCCCCTGCAACTCACTCACAATTCAGAGGAGGAGAGAGACTCATCAGGGCTCAAAATTGATTCATATCCATTGGGACAAAATCAACATTTACTTCCTTTAGACCCTATTGTATCCGATCCACAGTGCCAACTAGAGACAAAAACCTTGCGTACGGTTCATGGAAAACAGCCACAGAGACCAACCTGCAGAAGTCAAAGGCAATAATGGAGATTGGTCTAGCCAAGAATGGTTCAGTTATCTCTAATGCCTTATCTAGACCCCCAATATATTTTTCCCTCACAAAGTTTTCAGTTAAGGCCTTTACCAAACCTTTATCATTAAGGAAATCGAGTAAATTAGAAGCAAACATTGATGAGATATCACTGTTTAGTTACTTCTTACATCGATCTTAAGATAGTCTGTTCCACTCACCTCACAGATAGTGTTCTCAATGGTTCTAGATTGGATCATGAAAATACTTTGCTTAGAAATGGCATTTATAGAAACTGGCCCTTTAAATGCCATTTCTTGCTTTTTTATGTCGAGATGGAAGTGTGGCTCCATGCTGGTAGCTGCAGAGAGAAGCTAGAGAGGAAGAAATGACAACTTTTTGATGTGAAATGAGGAGAAAAAGTATTTCCTCCTTTTCAATGCCCTTGTCATGTGTTAAGTGTATCACTGGACAAATTAGTAGTGCCAAATCATAGTTTTCATTAAGGAAAGGTATCATGATTAATGAGACACATTGTTGCCTATGATGAAAGCTTAGAGACCTTTGATGTGATCATTATCGGTGTTTACAGCCACTAACAAATTCTTAGGAGTATCCCGTTTAAGACTTGGACCAACCCATCTGTCTCTTGAATTATCCACAATGAGAGCTTCTTGTAAATTCATGCCATAGTTTGCAAGAAAATCAGTGACCCCATTGGCTTCATGACAATAATGTCCAATGGAACAGTTGTCCATTGAGTCCAATATTGGCCAAGTTTCATGAAGGATACTATTCAGTTTCCAGCAATGAGACCCTCTATTGCGGATGATGTAAAAGATTACCATGGAATCTCCTTTTATGTGTAGAGATTTGGTTCCAAGTTGAGTGGCAATCGGAATTCCTAATATCAGAGCATTTTCCAATGATCCATCTTTCAGTTTTTCTAAAGCAGCTTTGGTTAATGTTCCTTAGTGATTCTTAATGATGTGTGGTTTTTTTTCCACTTGCAACCTAGCTCATTTGTGCAGTATTATTCTCCAGTCAAGTTTAGGGGGCTTTGTACTAATTCCATTTATTCCTAACTTTCAGAAAGTAACTCTTTAGAATCTTGAGATTTTCTAAGGTATAGTCAAGAGTCCAGACAAGTTCAAGCCAATTCCCTGTTTCAGAGAAAAATACCTGGGATGATAAAGTGACCCTGAACCACACAATAATACTGTTTACTCTTCTGTTTGTGCATCTTCACTGAATGCAAATTGTGGACAGTCTCAAAAGCTATATAGCTTAGGTGGTTTGTTATTGGTTCATTCACGCATAATTGAAACATTTTACAGACATTACTAATTAGTTTACTTATTTCAGTTCATTAATACATTGAATTTTGGTTGTTACTATATTCATCTAAATTATGGCCGTTATGAACTATGAGTAATATGTATATGATTTTAATTATGGTCAATGCATATAAAGAGCTTTCTAAATATAATTGTTACAGATGTGAGCTCAAAGACGTAATTGTAGACAGTTAAGATGACAATGTCAAGCTGAGGCCTGAAATGTTTAATGCAGATGATGATTTCCGTGAGTTCATTGATAAGGTCCCAAGTGACTGTGTCTTTACAATAGTTTCAGATTCTTGCCACAGTGGGGGTCTAATTGAGAAATCAAAAGAACAAATTGGAGAGAGTTCTATGAATAGGAATGAGCAGAAGAGGGAAGCCCAATTTGATGGGGAGCAGAAGAAAGAAGGCAGATTTGGCTTCAGAGACTTATTATCTGAAACTGTGCATGATGCCTTTGAGTCTCGAGGCATTCGTCTACCTTCCCGACATGGGCACGAGCACCAGAGTGAATATAATGAAGAAAAAGCAGAGGAGGTGCTGAATTATAGGGAAGGAGAAGCTAAAAACCGTTCTCTTCCTCTGCCTACGTTGATAGAAATTCTGAAGCAGAAAACTGGTCGACAAGATATTGATGTTGGGAAAATCCGGCCAACACTTTTTGACATGTTTGGAGATGATGCAAGCCCCAAAGTGAAGAAGTTTGTTAAGGTTCTTGTGACCAAACTGCAGTTAAATGATGATGAAGGTGGGTTCCTTGGGACCATTGGAAATTTGGCTCAGCAGTTTCTGAAGCAAAAGTTGGATGGCGATGATAGTTCTGAGTATGTAAAGCCAGCAATGCAGGCAGATGTCTCAAGCACCCATGACGTGTATGCTGGATCTACTAAGAAAGGGATTCCACATACGGGAATTTTGATCAGTGGCTGCCAATCTGATCAAACTTCTGCTGATGCAAATCCTACTGGAAACCCTGATAATGCATATGGAGCTTTAAGTAATGCTATTCAAGCAATCCTTTCTGAGCATGATGGTCCCATGGCAAACCGTGAGCTAGTGATGAAAGCTCGGAAAATGCTGACAAAGCAAGGTTTTACACAGCGCCCAGGTCTCTACTGTACTGATTGGCATGCGGATGCCCCCTTTATTTGTGATTAGAAAATCATGACTTAATCATTTGGCCATATGAAGTTATAAACTACAGTTTCTGCATAAGTGTGATGTTGCAATGAGTGTTCTGACAATGGTTTCGTAAGTAGTAAATTATAAAGGGTCCATGGGGACAACTTCTTAGTTGTTTTTGGGTTCCTGTGGATTAAATGCCTTGGCAGTCCTTGAAAGGCAATGTAAATACAATTCCATTTACTGCATTTTAATTTTGATTGCTGACTTATTATCTGGGCTAGTCTTTAGTCTTTTGAAAAACATGTGGTGTTAAAAAATGACCATTTCCAAAGGGATTGCAGTTACTGTAATGTGTTCACGTTTACGGTTTTATGGAATGGAGATATGCTGCTTTCTTCTCAGTATTCCACACTACTGTCATTTGACTTAGACTTGTAATAATGCTTTCCATGTATATAAATCCAAAGACAACTTAATGGGAAATAGTAAAAATATCCAAAATACTGAATAATGCTTCTGTCTGAATTTTTTTTAACATATCTGAACCTTATAAGAGCACTTGCCAAAAGCAAATATAGAAAGCCAGACTTAGCTGAAACAAAACTCTATTGGCTTGATATCAACTTAAAGAGGTTTGTTTTCTTGGAATTCTTGTGATCTTGACCATTCAAAAGAATTTCATTTCAATTGTCACAGACACTAATACCAAGGTGGTTGTTTACATTATCAAGGTTAGGTTGCGACAAATTTCCTTTTCAGATGCTAATGAAGTGTTATAATTTGTAACTTCAATTTGACACTGGTCATCAAGTTTTAATGACAAGTGGGTAGGGTAGTGACAATTGTATAATCAAGTGGGAAGCAGAAGTATATTCATGACAGTATATAGACATTGTGGAACTGGAAGCAGAACGGTTCTTATCAGAAAGATAAAATCAGTTTGTAGTGTTGAAAAATATGAACTGTAGCAATATTTTATATCAAAATGAAGGATTGTTTTGGTTATATTTAGATTTCCTATATAGTCTATAGGCTTAATGCTTTGTTAGTTGGTGACACTGCTTAAATGCATGCCCTGCACTTGTTAGGGAACTACATTCCATTTAGGCTTGTCATATGCTTGGAGGTTCAGAAGGCCTGCAAGGAGTACAATAGCAGTACATGAATGCTTTTGACATATATAGCATAGCATTCCATGCATGTTAAATAGGTATTAGTAATACATGCCTTGAGAGAGTCATGCCTTAGACTTGTGGGCTTATCTTAATCCTCCCAAAGCAGGCCTCATATATTTTCGCTTTTATGATCCAGATATATTTCAACAGCAACTGTCCCATTGAAAGGGAATATTCCTCATGCTTTGATTTTCCATTGAAATTTGTCTATAATCTCTCAAATTCTCAACTCAAAGCCCATCGATGTTTTTAACTCCATCATCCACTTATATGCAAAATCAAAGAAAATTTACTTGAATAATATTAGCTAAAGTTTTGGTTCAAATAGTTGCTCTCTTCTTTTGTACTAGCAGTTCTTTATTTTCTAATGGAGAAATATTTTACACTCCCTTTTACTGTTTTACAAAACTACTAAAATAGTTATCAATGAGGACATTTCAATATCATTTATGGTCTTTTGAGATGTAAGATTCTGAAACAAAAGCATTTTCTATTACTCTATCCTGAGCTATTTGATTCAAGACCTATAAAGTTGGAACTTCACATTTGCTTCCTTTGTCATATAATTTCCCTTTCAAACTCTTAATATTGTTCTCTTTGACAATGTTCTAGAAATTGCAAGTGCTGTTAAATCACAAATATGAACTAGTTGATTACCGTTTGTAATTTACAATGTCTGCTCGGCAAAGGAAAACTGTCTTTTTAATGACATTTAGTTATAAAATGTTGCCCATAAATCATCTTCTACTACGCTAGAGAACAAAGGATTTACATCTACTACGCTAGAGAACAAAGGATTTACATCAGCTGAGTATTATTATTGTTAGTTTTAGGATCAGAATTTAAATAAGCAAAAATAGAACAATTTCAAACAATTTGACACATCATATACCCTGGAAAAACCCTCCTTCTTGAGGGAGAAAAACCCAGCAACAATATATCACTTATATATTGAATAATGAACAGCAGTTAACTTTTACAACGAGGCCAATCACAAGGCCAATATAGTAGCACCACACTTGATGCAATATCAAACGAATAAGATTGAACTCCTTGAAGAACAATATGTCAATCTGCTGTGATATCGAACTTTTCCAGACTTGTGCGCACTTGACTTGAATAATGAATGAATGAATGAATAATTTGAGAGGAGAGCAGCGCCTATATATACAAGATGAAGTGTCTTCTCCAAGCAATACGTCTCTACACAAGAGGTCGACCTCTTCATGAATGGTGTGACTCTTTCTCCCATGCAAACTTGTTAAGTCGGCCATAAGAAAATAAATATAAATCATTATTTGTATGGGTGCATCTCTTCATTAAAGTCGGCTACAAATAAATGAATGGCCACGGCTATATGAATTTATTTGATTATTAATTATATCGCTGGAAGAATGAGGCCCGCGGCTACAACATCAACAATTATGATTAGAAGGAAAATCTCTTCTTACAGAGGCAAGGAAACAAGGAGTTGGACCTGTACCCCAATGGTTAATCACAAAATTCTTGAACATTTAAAGTAGCTTCTGATGTTCATAATTTTTGGATGGTAGAGGTCCATGTTTATATGTCTTTTGATGTGCCAAAGGGTTGTTTAGATAATCCAGTTCAAAACAATTTGGATGGTAGAGGTCAATCTATATATGTCTTTTGATGCACCAAAAGGATGTTTAAATAATCCATAATGAAAATAGCAAACAACCGAATTAAACTTCTGTTCCAATTGAATTACTCAAATGACAGTTCAAGATGATTGAATGTAGTTCAAATAGAATAAATAAAATGCTAAAATAATTAAAAATTAAAATTGGAACACCAGAATTTTTATCGTGGAAAACCCTGAGGTGGGAAAATCCAGTTTTATAGTGATAATGCATGTATATTGAATCTTATTAGATCAGAAAGGTTACAACAATTAGCTGTTCCTATACTCACTGTCAATTTGCCATCCTTTCTTACAGCTGAATTCACCTCAATTTGATCTCGACAACGCTCTCTCTAGCCTTTAATGCTAGAGGATTCTCTCCATGCACAGGAAGGCTCTACACAATGGGAATTGGAAGAGATCCTGTTGTACTGATTGATTCCTCTACCTACACAGTAATGTTGTACAAAATTGCCTCTTTGCGGAAGTAATGGTATTGTACCCACCAATTTCTGTAAGGGACAGTCATGAAATTACCCCTTGATAGAAGAGGTGGTTTCACACTGCCGAAACAACCAGGTGCTTTTTGTTATTGGTCACTTGTTGAAAACTTTGCACCCTTGCATATCATTCTTGTTTAGATCCATATGGATCATTAGAACTATAATAGTTAAGGGTCATTTGGTAAGAATCCAAGGTCAAATTGTACTTGTATAAGTCTGGATGACTTTAACTGATTCATAAGATACGGCTAAGAAAAAATAGGTTAACAGTTAAGTGTAGTAACGATTAGATAGTAAGGAGATCTAGAATCTACCTGAACATGTATGACTAAGGATAGATATAGTGTTTGGAAGGGTATATCTCCAATCAAACAAGAACACTCTTGCTAATCTATGTTCATTTCAATGATGAATGTGAAGCAAAGTATGCAATATAACAAGATAGCAACAACCATAATTTAAACACAAGGTATAATATTTTGCTTCTTGCATGACAAACACAAAATATACGCAACATAAAAATATAAAGCCCTATTATTCTCCCTCAATTTGGTTTTTAATGGGTTAACCGTTACTGTCAGATGTCTTCCTGATGATTGAGTCAAGTTTGGAATCTGTCTAAAAGACCTTGGTTGCTATTTTGAAGAGTTAAAATTAAGCCTAAGACTGTTCTCAAGCATTTTGCAGGAGTGTGGAGTCCTCTTGCAACCTTGCAGGTATTGCTCACTTGCTCAGTTGCACTGCAATCCCACAAGCTTATAAAGAAAATGTTGTGGAACTCTGCCACCTTTGCGCAAATTTCATAAAAGTTGCAAATTGCATGTGCTCCCGCAACTTGCACCTTCGCAAATTCGCATTAACATCGGAGTCAAAGGCGTTTAGTGTGCACGCACAAACTTGCAAATTTGCCTTGCACTTTCGAGCCTATTCCCCATGACCGCCTACCCTTGTGGACTTGCGAACTTCACACGTATATGAGCAAACTAGCTAACTTCACGCACGTATGAGCAAACTTGCTAAATGCCTGCCTGCTCCAATCTCCCGCATACCCACAACACACTATACTAGAGGAACTTGAGCAGCACTTTGCAAGCTTTGTAAGCATGATGCCACTCCTTGCAAAAGATATGTTGGGGCCAAAAACCGAGAGAATTTATTGCATGCTTGTTAGAATGTTCTTATATGAAGGTATTTTCCTTCACATTTTCATTATTATTCATATTTTCAAGAGCCATTGAGGCACTTTTACCAACAACAAAACGAATTTCATTTCTATGCGCGCGCACGGTGAAGATGATTTTTCAATTCACAAAGACCTCTGCAAAGGATTTCACACCCATACGAGCCACAATATCGCGAAGTTCTTCCACCCGGGTTCTCTGTTTGGGTTGCAATCCACAAATACTTATCGCAATAATTCCGTCCACCCCATTTTGTTATCATAATCAATTAAGGCTTCAAATTGCGGTCTGGTTTAGGATCTCTCTTTCTATGAATACGAAACTCAAAACCCTAGTGTGTTCCATTTTCCTCACAAAATTACTTTGGGGTTTTTTGAGTTAGGGTTCGTTTAGATTTGCATGTGCCCTAATTTCAGATAAGCCTTCATTTTTCACTTATCCTAGTATCTTTTGTAATTGTCTTGTGTTTGCCTGCTTTTACTCTCTATCGAGCTTGTGAAAATTTCATCCTTTGAAATACTTACTGTGATTGTAGCTCACTCCTGTTTAAGTTGCTCTCGCGCATTAACATTTCGCATTCGCCATCGTGGAATTGTAGAAATTGCACGCATACCCAGAAAACTTCTACGCTGCTCAATTGCCCCACAGCCCTTAGATATGTGAGTTGCGGACACTCGGCATCTCCCAACATCCCAGCAGCTAGGCAAATTGCAACCTGCGACTTGCTCCCGCATTCTGCAATTTGACAAAACTTGTACTATGCGGTCTTCCAGACCTTGTGTGTATCCAAGCAAATTGCTTATTGCTCCCCTGCTTCCGCATCCCACATGATTTTTGCAGTCTTGCTACTTGCAAACTAGCTTCCCATATTGCTCTTATATGACTTCACCCAAAGTCAGAGATGAAATATGAATTCAAGGAGGTGTACACCCCATACAAAATTATGTTCATTCGGAGACACCAGATTCTAATTTGGGGCATGTGAACATAGAAGATTTCTTGTAGAGAGCCTATGCTGATGATAGATCAACTTGTGGAAGGTGTATTGTAGCAGTGGAATAGTTCAAGCTGTAGCGTTTCCCACAGCCGTTCAATCTCCTACTTGTACAAATCACTACGATCCATAGACTAGGAAAATCATCGGACTTGCAAATGAAGCATTTTTAGACCTAACTAATTGTTGAGGAACTACATAGTTTTGTAATTTGGACTCCAACATATGCTCAAAAGTTGAGGGTCTTACACTAATTGTTGAGCCTATGAAGAGGGCTTACACTAATTGGTAAGGGTCATACACTAATTGTTGATGAAGGTACATAGTTTTGTAACTTGGACGTCAACATATGTTCAAAAGTTGTTAATACTAAGTAGATGACACAACAAAGGGTTTCTTCTTAGAGGTTGCTTAAGGTACTTTACAAGAGTGATTTTCAACTTGAGATCACCCTATTAAATAAAGTAGCAGAGAACCAAAGTGCCAAAGAATTTCAAAATTGGATATTTTGATTTATTGTTGCAATTCTTGAAAACAAAGAGAGAATAGATTGGACAACTCTCATTTGTGGTACACTTCACAAACAATTGTTGGAAGTATCGTGTGGCGAAAAAAGCCTTATTCCTTGGATTGATTAGAGTTAGAATAATAGCTTTAGGACAACATTTTTTTTTACTAATTTTAGACTTAGTTGGAATTTCAAGAAAGTTAGAAGCATTTTAAGATAGTGAATGATGCTTTTGTGTTTTATTTAATCATATTGATGGAAAACAGCAAAACAAATGACTACCTCTTGATATTGCTACTTGTGTCATGGGGAAATTAGTTCATCTAATTTCCAACTTGCACATACATTAGAGTAGGTGGCTTTATAAGTGCACTACATGGGTTACCTAAATAGGTAAGTGACAAGTTGACACTTTTAGAGCTTACTAGACAACTATGTGAAGTACACAATCTTATTCAACAAACATAGATTTAGTGTCCAATTCCCCGTAAACATCAACACTTATACTTGTTCTTCTCTTCTTCGTGCCAAAAGTTCCAAAGAAAAATTGTTTAAATTTAATCTATACGTTCATGATGAAAGGTCAACATTTGACCCAAAAGGTATTGTCGAGAAACTTGTAGAAGCTACATACAAACACAAATTTAGCCTAGATGGTTTTTGGGTTGACTATGATGACGAGCATATGGTAAGAAAGAGGAAATACTCAAGGCTCACTACTTTTCAAGTAAAGGCTTTTGGAATTGAAGATGTCCCAAAGAATATTTCGAATGATGAGAATGTTTTAGGTGAATTCTACAACACGAGGAATTTTCAATTTGCCTATTCCTAAAATAAAATGGGTGAATGAAGAAGAAAATTCATTGAAAGCCTTGAGTAAAAAGGTCATAGACATAAGCTTAGCCTAGCTCCAAAATAGGTTGAGTGATCTTGACATTGTCAATAAAGTGCAAGGAAAGCATAGTGAAGCCCCAAAGCCTCCTTCGAAACAAAAGAAAGGTGTAAGTAAAAAATAACCAAGGTCAAGAGTTCCAAATTTGAGCATCTTAGATCTTGAACTAGAAGAATAGCCACATCTTTTGTGGAGAAAACCAAATATAATTTCAAAGTTGGAGAGTAGTCTAGGAAGAATGTTGAAGTTCTCAATGCGCATGTCCTCCCAAATTAGGTTTTGTGCCACTTCCTCCTCTGTCCCCACCTAGGTTAGCTCTTGCCAATTTTGTATTTGAAACAATTCTACTTAGTTCATCTTTGAACCACTTGTTGAGAAATTTGCTACACCCCAAGGGGTACAAGCTATTGAAAATCATGTGCTTTATGTCCAATTTTCTCTCATTTCCTCTAAAAGAATACCTTTCTAGCACTTGCCTCTTCCTTTTCTCCTCCATTACTTCATGTGCAAATGTCCAAGAACAAATGTCAAAAGGAGTTGATTCATCTCAAGCCCAAGTTCCTACATAGCTCAATATTACTATCAAGAAAAGAAAGAGTCTTCAAACCTTTGGTGAATGATTTGTCAATGATTTGAACATTGCTAGATAAGCCACCCCAAGCAAAGAAGGCCAAGGTTATCTTCTCCATTTATACTAAAGATCAAGGATCAAAGATAATAGAAATTGCTACTTCAACTATAGACAAGGATGAGAGAGATCTTCAACCTTAAGACTATTAGTTGTCAAAGGTGAATTTGAGGGTACAAACAAGATAATTGAGAATTAAGAATGTTTAGTTTGTTATCACAAATGTTGTGTTGAGAATGGATAAAGATTATAAAACTAAGCAACAATT
>VDFB02055246.1:0-42903 GCA_007258455.2 Sequoia sempervirens
GTTGAAAATTCGATGAAAATGATAGCCGAAATTTCGACAAGCCCCAGGTTCATCAAAATTTCGACAAACGTCAAGGATAAACTTTCAAAAATTGAAAATTACACATCAAATTTTACAAGCACTCGACGAACATCAAATTTTACATTTTTCGTCGAACAATTTCATCAGATTTTGCAGTCAAATGTATTAGTGTATCCCCTCTCCCTTTGTTAGGTCTCTCTTTGTCTCTCTTACTCACTCCCTCTATCTCTCTCCCACACCCTCTCTCTCTCCCTCTCTCTCAGGTATCTCCCTCCTACCCCTTCCCACTCTCTCTCTGTCTCTCTTAGGTATCTCCCCCCACTCCCTATCTCTCTCTATCTCTCTCTCTCCCATCCCTCTATCCCAAGTACTCCCTCTCCCTCGCACCCCCTCTCTCTCTCACTCCTTGTATCTCTCCCATGCCTCTATCTCCCACTCCCTCTCTCTCCTACTCTCTTATGTCTCTCACTCCCACCCCCTCTCTCCCACTTTTTCTCCCTCTCCTTCTCTCTTAGGTGTCTCCCTCTCACCCTCTCTCCCTCTCCCTCTCTTAGGTTTCTCCCTCCCACCCCCTCTCATCTAAGCCTATGGGATAGTGTTGATCCCCTCTAAAATAATCTCTTAGTTTTTGCTATCACAGAGGCATTTTCCTGTGGCAATGAGATTTCACTTGGGGAAAAGGTTGTCAAATGCAAGTAGTGCAAAGTTGCAAAGTGGTGCAACTTTCAATTTGCAACTCATGTGACCAAAATAATTATTTCAATGCATTCGAGTGGGTATGTTTACACTAGGCATAGTCCTCTTTCACACCCAAATGCATTGAATCACTTCAAACTACGTTTAACCAATTGAATCCGTCAAGAGTCCAAAGTGTAAAATGGCTACAAACTTTAGCATCACATTACTCAGAAATTGTGATGCTTAGAAAATTCTCTTCTAAACCTATGGAATTGTGTTGAGTCCCTATACAATAACCTCTCTCGGTCTTTATTATCTTGGAGACGTTTTCCTATGGCGGTGAGATTTTGGTTGGGGGAAAAGTTGTTAAAAAGTTGCAAAGTGGTGCAAATTTCATTCTGCAACTCGTGCAACCAAACTAACTATTCCAACGTGTTTGAGTGGGTATGTTTACACTAGGAATAGTCTTCTTTCACACCCAAACATGTTGAATCACTCTGAGCTATGTTCAATCGGCTGAATCCCTTAAGAGTTTGAAGTGCAAAATGGCTGCAAACTTCAACATGATGTTCCTCGGGCACCACGACACTTAAAATTTTCTCATCCAAGCCTATGAGATCATATTGTGCCCCTCTAAAATAATATTTCTCATTTTTTTCTATCTCGAAGGTGTTTTCTTGTGGTGGCGAGATTTCACTTGGGAAAAAGTTGTCAAATGCAAGTAGTGCAAAGTTGCAAAGTGTTGCAACTTTCGTTCTGCAACTCATGTGACCAAAATAACTATTCCAATGCATCTGATTTGGTATGTTTATGCTAGGAATGGTCCTCTTTGGCACCCAAACACGCTGAATCGCTTCGAGCAACATTCAACTAGTTGAATCCCTTAAGAGTCTAAAGTGCAAAATGGATGCAAACTTTAGCATGACGTTATTTGGACACCGTGATGCTTAGAAAGTTTTCATTTGAGCCTATGGGATCGTGTTGTATCCCTCTACAATAACCTCTCTTGGTTTTCACTTGGAAGGAAAATAAGCATGTCTAAGTCAAGAGCAAGACGACCTGATCTTGGCAAGGCACAAGCAAAGTCTGCCATGCCCATGGTCAAGGAAAATGTCCAAGATTTTGCAAATTCCACTTGGGAAAGAAAAGCTATGTCCAAACTACTGTCAAGTCCGCCCTTGTATTGAATAATGCTTGTCCAAGACAAAGGTAAAGTCCGCCCAACTCAAAGCATACATGGAAAAGACAAAGTAAAGTCGACCCAGCTCAAAGCATACATGGCAAAGACAAATTATAGTCCACCCCAAGCTGAAAATAGGAGATGGAAAACATATCTTGAAGTCCACCTTAGGAAAAGATCAAAGGGGACATCCAACATGCTGAGATGGTGCCTTGTCATCTTCCAACCAATCAAATTGTTCCAAGCTAGTATGTTTAGGTTCAATGAACTGACACTTCATAATGCAACAACTTTTTATTGTTGGTTTATATTTAGCAAAAGGACAAGTGTCCCCAAATGTAATTTTCCCATCAGTCGAGAGGTAGTTAGTTGTGAAAAACCCTAATTAGGGTTTTATTTTGTAATCTCGATCATTGATTCAAAATCAATCTTGGCCATTGAATTGTATTTAAGGAGCCTATAAATTGAGCTCACCCTTAATTTGTAAAACATGGGAGCATCCATCGCATACTACCAGTTCACTACCTTGTCTATGCTTTCGTTTACTATTATGCTTTGATAGATTTTTTCCAAGCATCCATCACTTGTCTGAAAGAACTTGTAGGCTCTTAGCCATAGTAGCAAGACAGTGAACTGTTTGATAAAATTCTTTAGTAGAGATGTATGAAAAATGTGGTAGCATAGACAAGGTAGTAAACTATTTGAAAAAATTCCTCAAAGAAATGTGGTCTCATGGTGTTGGAATGTCATGAAAATCCAGCGAATTTTCTTGTCATGGCATTCCATCACCATGAGACCACATTTCTTTGAGGCATTTTTTCAAATAGCTTGCTACCTTGTCTATGCTATTGCTTACTATTATGCTTTGATGGATTTTTTCCAAGCATCCATATAGCTTGTTCGAAAGAACCTATTTTAGACTTTTAGCCATAGCATCAAGGTAGTGAATTGATTGATAAAATGATTTGGTAGGCATGTATGAAAAATGTGGTAGCATAGACAAGGTAGTGAACTGTTTGAAAAAAATCCTCAAAGAATGCATTCTCTTGGTGATGGAATGCCGCAAAAAGCACATTGAGAGTCCCACATTTCTTTGAGGCATTTTTTTTAACATTTCATTGCCTTGTCTATGTTATTGCTTCTTATTATGCTTTGATAGATTTTTTCCAAGCATCCATAACTTGTTTGCAAGCACCTATTTTAGGATTTTAGCCATAGCAGCAAGGTAGTGAACTATTTGATAAAATTATTTGGTAAACATGTACAAAAAATGTGGTAGCATAGACAAGGAAATGCATTATTTGAAAAAATTCCATAGAGAAATGTGGTCTCATGGTGATGGAATGACATGAAAATCCATAGCAATTTGCATGTCATGGAATTCCATCACCATGAGACCACATTTCTTTTAGGAATTTTTTTCAAGCAGTTCATTGCCTTATCTATAGTATTGCTTGCTATTATGCTTTTGATAGATTTTTTACAAGCATCCATAGCTTTTTCAAAAAAACTTGTTTTATGCTTTTAGCCATAGTAACAAGGAAGTGAATTGTTTGACAAAATACTTTGGTAGACATGTATGAAAAATGTGGTAACATAGACAAGGCAGTGAACTATTTGATAAAATACATCAAAGAAATATGGCCTTAGAGAATGCTTTTCGAACAACACCAAAACTTGCAATGCATCTAAATAGGTTGACATGGACCTATAATAGTTCCCACATAACTGATCAACACTTCTTTTAACTCTGCATGACCCCAAATTTGTTAGGTCAACATCACCGATGAGACAACACCAAAATAAACCAACTGATTATCCACAAACTAACACATAGAACTCCAAAACACATGCCACTTGGAATACACACTCTTTTGAAACTTGTAAACACACCCATAAAATTTCATAACCAAATATTCTTCCATGGTGGAATGCAAACCAATCCAAACATTCACTCTATTTTGATTATATCAACAAACCTAATATTTTGTCAACCATAACTTTTGCACCAGAGCGCATAAAGACATGAAACTTTGGATTTAAGGTTCTCTAACATACACCAACATTACCTTAGAATCACAAACAATTTTTTTTCAAGGCGAACCAATGCAGACCAAAAAATTCATGCTCTATGCACATTGAAAACTTCATTCTAGGACTTAGCCAAATGGATAACATAGTCTATACTTAATTTTCTATTTTAAATAATTGTAAAAATACGATTTTTTATTTCTTTCTATTGGTTCATGTTGGGAACAATTAGTGTAAAAATTAAAAAAAAATCTTATCTCTTTTATAAATTACATGTGCAATGCATTTAATTCATTGAATGAAATTTCAACTTTTTTAATAGTTGCACTATTATATAAATCATAATAGTCCTTTTGTACTAATGCATTCAATTTCATTTATTAGTTTAGCTAGTGATCATATAGAATTATAAAATTTAAGCAATAACCTTATAGTTTATATTTAATATTCTATTTTAAATAATTATCAAAATATTGTCTATTTTTCTTTCTATTGGTTCATGTTGAGAACACTCAATAAAAATCCATTTATTTCTTTATATTTTTAATAAAGTAAACGTCCAATTCATTTAATTCCTTGAATCAAATTTCAAGTTTATTAATGGCTTAAATAACATGAGCATCATTACATACATCGTAACAGTAATTTTCTATTGTGAAGTAACAAGATAAATTAACATGAAAATAAATTTTAGCTTTTACAAAATTACATTATTAACTTTAAAATTATTTTTACTCCACTCACTACAATATTAACAAAAATAGTGCAATACATCTTTTTTATTTTTGAATAAAATAGAATTTTTGTCATTATCCAATACAATTTTGACCAATAGAAATTGATGGTGGTAGATGAAGAAAATCATCACGCATCAAATACACATATTCAGAAACATAAACAAATACATAGAAACACAAACATATAATCTTCTCAATGTGTTGCTACACCTCACTTCATTACTTCATCAATTCATTGCATGATTAGAAATACTTGAATGTTGTGGCATTTTGTTCCATCTCCACATGACCACTTGATCATCTTAGCACTTGATCTAATACATAAGCCCTTACAAATGCATCAATATATAGAGGTCTTAGAAATTACAAAATACATTCTAGAACTTAGGTCGACTTGTCATCACTTAACAAACATTTAATATTTTTCTATGTTTATTCTTTATCTCATAATTACTCTAGACCGACTTGATCATAACATTAAAGTGGGAGAAATTACATATCCCAACAGAAATAACACTAACAATTCATTATCAACGAAACAAAATTTTGACATCATCCAAAAATAGTAAAAGGTACATTTTAACCAATAAAAATTTAATATTATATAAAATTTCTATTGAATGTGACCACTGAAAGAGATGATATTTCAAAAATCACATCTAAATTTAGGATGATTTGTTGAGTCATTGTGTACCTTCACATCAGCTTTTATGTTTTTGACATCATTTATAGCCTATAACATATTCTACTGCGACAAATATGAGAAGGAAGGCTTAATAAGTGAAGAAACCAAGGATGTCGATGTCTCCCATCTAGGGGAGAGGGGCCAATAGTGGAGCACCCTAACTTCACCTTTCTCAAAATCCTACGTGGAAATTTTAAATCACTCCCAATTTTGTACAATAGTTTATTTGACAACTCACGTGCTTCTATATTTCATTTTAGGGTCACATCAACATGCTTTTTGTTTAGGTATCCAAAAAAGACCCAAAAAAAAGTGAGACCGATAGTGGTGCACTAAGTCATGTTTTATTGGTGTGCTAATGTGGCATCACATGATTTGTCAATTTATGTATTTTATGGATAAAAAGTGTTTTGCAATTGAATATTAAGGTGCTTCACTATGGGACCCACTAAGGACTACTTTTATCCCCACTATTGGACCCCGCTCCACTATGGGCCCCTCTCCCCTATTGCTAAAGTAAGTATTAACTTGACAAGGAAATATACCAAACCATTATTAGCTTGACAAGTCCGAAATATACCAAACCATTATCATCTTTACTAAGATTGAGGTTTAGTTTAGATAGGTTTAGTATACAATTTATAGTTTATTTTTCAGTTATTCTTTCCTTCCTTATTCTTATCATAGGACTTCTTCAAGGTATTTTATATTTATTATTCTCTTAATCTCACTTTTAGGGTGATCTATGGTTTATTAATTGTTGCCTTTCTCTCTATATTTATTATTGAGAGTTGCAGAGAAAGTGGTACTCAAGTAAGTTTATTACTTTCAAAATTTTAATTGAGATAGTTATTTTAAATAAGATGTTTAAGTTGTAGATGATGTTAAATTTATTTTTAATTGGTGTAAAAATTATAATTTTATTGTTTATTATGTTGGTTGCATCTTGTCTAATTAATTTTGATTTATCTAAATCAAGCATTTTTAGGATTATGATGGAATTAAACTTTTTTGGAGCTAAGAATCATTTGGAGGAATTTTCATGTTTTCTTGTAGTGAACCTCCACCAAATCCACATACTCCTCAACCAATCCAGTTGTTGATTTAAGAAAATAAATCTAATTGTTGCTCTCTTATTGAACCTAAAACTTTAAAGTTTTTGTATAAGCCTCTAAAAAATTCTTGTCTAGATGGAGCTTTTGAGCTTCCTAGTTCCTTTCTAAGCTTCTAAGGAACAAATTAAATTGAAAATTTAATTTTTAGTTTGACCCCATAGGAATTTTTCTTTTGGGGTGAACACCATCTCATACCTTAGAGAATTTATGGATATTTAGATGGTTGCTTGGAATTTCACATAGAAAATTGTTTGCATTAACCCTCTAAACACCTATTTTTAGTGTGAATCTCCTAATCACAAAATTGAGGAATGTACACTTGTGTCTTGGGCACCTCCCAAACCCATTATTTAAATGTTTATTATAATCAGTAAAGAAGCTGGCTAGAACACAATGAGGAATGAAGAAATTTGCCACCTCCAAGTTGGAGAAATGCAATGCACCAACCCCTATAATCAAACACCACAATATGCATGGAAAAATGACTATCATTATGACCAAGAATCCAACTCTTATTTCTTATTCCTAGTTAATTGTGTGGCCTACCTATCATTTTCCAATTGCAATTTTTTTTATTAGCACTCAACCCTCAAGGTTCTTTTGAAGCCCATCAAATGACAAAGACTTGCCAAGAGAAGAAATAAGTGGGAAGCTCCATTAATCTTTAGTTTATGATTATGTTTTCCAACATAATATCTATTGATAACCAATAAGTTTGTAGTGTTAATAGAAGATGATGGTCAACCACTAGAATTTGGTAACAAATAGTGTTGATGAAGTTTGTGTTTGTTTAAATACCGTGAGCACGTAACCTTCATAACCTCTTCAACAATTATAAAAAATAATTTATGTATATACATCTATACCTAGAAAAGTAAAAGACTTGGTGTTGTTAATGATCATTATTAGAACTTGTTATGCTAATGTTGAATATTTCAAACTTCCCCATTAGAATTATAACACACTGATTGATTCATAAAGCTTTTGATACTTGTTTAAAGAAACACATAAATAATATATACAATTTATGCCCAAGTAACTGATTAAATGCAATTTTAATGAATATTTGGAACTCCATGTAATAAATGCATGACATCAAAGTGCAATGAATACATTAGTAACAAACCAATTGTAAGAAAGATGGAGTAACAATATTAGTCCTTGGTTATGTGTATTTTAGAGCATGATCTTAAGATCTTGATGGATAATGGTGACTCATAATAGTAATGACCTAGGGGTGATGTTCTTTTATTATTATAAGTCTTAAGCACGTGATTTAATATTTTTGGCATGCACACCCACTAGTAACAAAAGCATTAAGTTGAGTCATCTTGGGGCTTAACAAAATCCAAATTTATAATCAAAGGGATCAAGATTGTGCGGGTAGACCTAAGTTAAATCATGACTATAATAATGATCCTATCTTAAATCATAGTTATGATGGTAACCATGTCATAAATAGAAAAACATACATCTAAAAACTAAGATTAAATAAAAATAAAATACAATCTAAACACACAAATACAAATCTTTTGAAAATTAAGACATAAAAATAATATAATATTAATAACATTTATATAATGTTAATTAACAATTTTTTATACCTAATATATTAATACCATTTAAAAATTTGAAACCCAAATTATAACTCAAAGGACATTATTAAGAACACCCAATTGTAGCATGCCTACCTAAATCTTCAAAGTGTGAGAAAACCTAGATCACCAAGAAAACTAATAACTAAATGATGGAACATATGGAACACACAAATAAGAAATCTTTTAAGTTTGAGTCTTGATTGATTTATAAGCATACAATTGACACATCATTATCATCATCTAATTAAATAATGCATATCAGGTCATGCATGATTATGATGATGATATACAATGTAAGAAAGAGAGACAGGCATTAGAGATCCAATTTATAGAAGCAAATAACATAAGAAGATTGGGGCCAAATTACTGATTGAAATTCGTCAATGTTATTGTAGATAGTAGAGAAAATTGATTACAAACAAATTTCTACCCAAAGCTTTACAAATGGTTGGTACCAACTTTTCACCAATTCCATTGTTAAATTGTAACATCACAAATGAACCCAAACCTATTTATTCAAAATAGACTACTATAATGCAACTGCTGCTTACTTTAACCCGAGGATGTTTGTGTTGAAGGAGGTCTGTCATATGGCCCTACTCTATGTGGCTGATCCACTCCCTCTGTGCTCCTTTGTCCCAGTGTGTGCATCTCATTTCTCTCTTCCTCTCTCATCAAGCTCTATTTGGGCCTGTCTCATCCTCCTCTCGTCCGGCTCCTCAGGATCTGATCTCAATCTCCCTCTCATGATCATCCTCCTCCTCATCATCCTTCTGGTAGGCACCTAACAGCCCCAGAGCATCAATCTCTGCCTCCTCTCTGCCTACCTCCTCGGTACCTGCCTCCCTCTCTAACGAGATCTCTGGGATATCTGGTATGACTGACTCCACTGGCTGTGCCTCCTCACCACCTCTAGCTACATCCTCCTCTCCACCTCTGGCCACATCTAACATAGCCACATCCTCCTCTCCTCCTCCCTCCTCCCGGATCGGTGACAAGGCTGGTCCTCATCCCCGCCGACCACCCCTCCCTCTCTTGCCTCCACGCCATCCATCTCTGCCATCATCCCCTCCATCACCATGGCCTCCTCTATCTCCTTGGCCTCTCCCCTTGCCTCGTCTACCTCTAGGACCTGTCCCACGCAGCTCTACTAGTGCTGACTAATCTGGGTCTGTCAAGGGGATCGGCCTGTGTGCTGCCCACCACTGATCATACTCTGGTGTGGTCCCTGGGTCTGCTGGTCTATCCCTCCATCCCCATGGAAGTGCCTGTAGACCATCAATCTCTGCCTCTGCCATGGCCACTGGAATCTCTAGCCCCCATAGCGGGACCTCTCGTGAGGACCTGGCAAACTCTGCTCTCCTCGAGGTACATCCTGTACCTCTCCAAACTGTCTCAAAACCCGGTCTGGCAATTGTCGCTCTATAATATGTACATGAGACACTGTCCGTCCCACCAAGTACTGTGCCTGTCGACAAAATGGCAAGTGCTCGCCCTCATCTGACCACACCTCGCAGCCTAGGTATGGTCTCCATGTGAACTCCTACATCGTATCTATAGCGTGTCTGAAGTAGCTTGTGTCTCCAATATGATGTTGTGTGGTCGCCCCCGCATAACGAAAGGCGTATGGTGCTCCATGAGGTAGGTATACTATAATAGGTGTCTGAAAAATAACAATATGCTCCCACGCTCATACCATCGGGAGCGTGGTACCATAGCTCATCGACTATGCCTCTCTATAGGCAATGTCATGTAGGTGGAAGTGCAACATTCCAAGTAAACAGGAACCCCAGGCATATACAACTCGCCGCTCGAGCATGCCCACTAACATCTCCCCCCATCCCACGGGAAACCCATGGCCTCGGCGGTCAGGCAGTACTATACCGCCTATCAATGTCGCTACTAGATAGTCCAACTGTCTATATCTTCGGGCCAACACCCGCCACCTAATCTCATAGTCATGAACCCCTAGCTGTCTAATGTCGACATGGGGGTAATATCTGCACATCTCAGCGATCCCCCTCTGAGTATCATAGACCACCTGTATGCCTCTAATCGGTAGTCTAAGTATCCTATACACATCCTCTAATGCCACTGTCGCCTCTCCAGTTGGTAGGTGGAAGGATGATGTCTCCAAGTGTCACCTCTCACATAATGCTGTCAGTAGCCCTCGATTTTTCTGAATCTAGGGCATATCGGTCACATGCAACAAACCCAAATGCCATAGAATCCGTCGTTCAGGCGGCCGCAAGCTGTCTCTGAATCGGAAGGTGGTGGGTCTAGACTCCCGTGTGTATATCGTGTCTACTACAACCTGCAACAACATATACATGCCTCATGTTAGCCTCAATTATCTATTCTAGTGCAACATGATTATACTACATGAAATACAAATGCATCGTTCTTTTACACATGCGTCATTCTTTTTCATATGCGTCGCTTTTCAACAAATGTGGTTCATAAATTTCATATGCGTCATTACATCACAAATGCGTCTCATAAAATCACATGCATCACCCAAAGGTCATATGCGTTGCAAAATCAAATATGTGGTGCAAAAAATTCACACGTGTTTCTAAATTTACACATGCAGCTATTCTAATACAAATGCGATTCAAAAAATCAAATGCGTTGCAGAAATCAACAAATGCGGTTAACCGTAGAAAACCTAT
This sequence comes from Sequoia sempervirens, assembly GCA_007258455.2. Classification (NCBI taxonomy): domain Eukaryota; kingdom Viridiplantae; phylum Streptophyta; class Pinopsida; order Cupressales; family Cupressaceae; genus Sequoia; species Sequoia sempervirens. The sequence goes on from VDFB02055246.1 coordinate 10,718, forward strand.
TCTTACCGACTGGCGTTAAATTACAAATGCAGTTTTCCGCATACACATGCGTCGTTTGCACATGCATATGCGGCTCCTAACTAAAGTGACGCATATGCAAAATCTACCATAAATGCATTCAAATGCGCGAAAATGAAAAATTTCAAAAGGCAAGTTTTAGGTCCATACCAGGGGGTCCGCGCCGGCTGGTCTCTGGAATGTCCGAATCCTGTATGCACGATGGTGAGTGGCTGGAACCAGAGACATCCTCGCTAGAAAGTTAGAGCAAATTTTCAAATTTCTAAGCTAGGTGGGTGCAAATGAATAGTTTTTCAACCCTATTCCAATATATACCTAGGGGTTAGGTGGCATTATTGTCCTACTGGCCATGTAAACTTCCATTTTTCATCATCCCATACCTGTCCCTCCCATTTCTAAACTCCATTCCGTCCACTCCACTGCATTTCTGCCTATCCAATGGACTAATTGGGAGCATTTCCAAACTTTTCTGCAACTTTTGAAAATTTGCCAATTTTCCTGAGGGGCATACCTTCACCTATTCTAATCTGGAGCATTACTGGGGCATGTTTTTATCGATTTTCTTTGACACAACGCCGAAACGACATTGTATCAAAGAGGGGCAAATGTAGACACCAAAATTTGGTTTAGGCCTGCGACTTCCACATTCTTCGTAATTTGTATTCTTCATGGTCATTGATTAAATAATCTTAATTATTTAATTAATTCACCTTAACATTAATTCTTCTATTGATTAAATAATCTTAATTATTTAATTAATTCATCTTTTTTTATTTCTTCTATTAATTAAATAATCTTAATTATTTAATTAATTCACACTTTTCTTTATTCTATCTAATTAATTAAATAAACACTTTTTATTTAATTATGCTACTAATTAACCTTATCTGTCTTGTCAAATTAAATAAATTAATTATTTATTTAATTATTCATTTAAAATCCCTTCATCATTTAATTAAATAAATATTATTTATTTAATTATTCTTCAGATATCTAGGCTTGAATTAAATGAATTATTTAATTCATTAATTCTATTTTAATGCATTCCTCTATATTTTAGATAATTATGTGAGTTATCTAAGTATTCACTTTTACTCGACTCGACATCTATTTTAATCGTTCAGTTAACTATTGATTTGATGTCTGAGTGGCTGGCTTTGAGTAATCTCTTCGTCAAACCATTCAAATTGTCTAGTTCTAACTCAATTGCGTGTACATGCGGATTAATTAAATACTCTTATTTAATTAATTAAATTTTGTGCATGCATTCGAACAGAGAGTCGTTATAATCAATCTTTATCTTTGTCATGCAAAGATATTTCTTCTATTTTTGAATACCGAACTGAAGATTAAATCATTTATTTAATCTTTAATTCTATTTCTAATTTGAATCACTCATGTCATCACTGTCAGTTATCAGAATGCATGTCTAATCAGTCGATCTCAACCATCCGTTAATCTTTCAATCTTGACCTATCGTTCGAATAATCAATTTTCTATAAATTGATTTGTCATTCTTCATTCCATTCTCTCACAAATTCTTATGACTTTTGAGAGCACTTAATCTTGAATCTTCGATATTTTGCTAATCATAATCTTAGGCTATACTTGCATGAACTTACTAAAAATCTGAGGGCAATTATACTACACAAGCAAAATGGAGAAGGGCAATCGAGATGAATCATGGAAATACGTTCGAAATTGGTGAGATTGTTCTAGTTTTGTTTACGTTTTATCTTTCCTATGTTCTTTGGTGCTTAACGAATAGATTTGCATTCTAGATTTAGTATTGCATGCATGTGTGCTTCTAATGATCTCTGTTTCTATAGTGCAAGCTTTCTATGGCATTACAAGTATCAATACTAGGAGTGAAAGATCTAGACAAGTCCCAAGATCCAAAATGATTGTGCTATTGCGGGATGATATTAGTCTTAAAATTTGTCTCACTACAGTATTAGAAATAGGACACCAAATACTCATACAAGGGCTACTAAATGCAAGATGAATGCAAATGCAATGTAAGCTAAGAACAATGAAATGCTTATAACAAAAAAATTGGAAACTATTTAAATAGAAAGACAATAACAAAAAATAGATACTAAAAAACAAAGCTTTAAATGCTAGAAAATTAGTACAAAATCTACACTAGGATTGATTTACCCAAGGTGGCAAATGAGTCCCAATGAGAATTTTTTTCAAATTTTTTGGAAAATTTCAATTGAATTTTATGCTTTTTATATTTTATGATCTATATATTGGATGCAAATGTAGATTTTGTTTTATTTTCAATGAAATTAGATGAAAAAATGCAAGCTATATGAGCTTTCACTAATGCAAAATTAGAAACCCTAGAATGCAGGTTAACTAATGAAAATCCTAATGCAATGTTAATGCAAGCAAGATCTAGGATGATAATGCAATCCAAATCAGAATTATGATGTTCTAAATGCAGGTTCACCAAGATGAAAGGTACAAAATTATTTTGCTTCTTCTAGGGTCTTGGACCTAGAATGACAATCTTCACTAACTTTCACTCAAGAACAAACCCTTGAGATATTAATGTAAAGGAGAAAAAGATCTGGTAAGAGGGTTGTTCTAAGGGTTGAATAGAAGCTAAGATGGGGATCAAAACCAAGTAAGAACTTGGAAAGATAAATGAAACATAAGATGCAACACTAAACCCTAATTCAATGCAAACCTTCACTAAATGACCTAAAAATACAAATGAAACAACAAAAAACACTATAGAAAGGAATATGTGCACACCTGAAAAATATAGAGATGGTTGGAAGGAGGTCTGAAACACTAGAAAATATGATTTTAATGTTGAGTGGGACTCATTCACCAAGCTGGGCGAATCAATCTAGATTCTGGGTTTTTGTGCAAGAATAGGAATCTGCCAAATGGGTATCTGAATCTGCAAAAAAATGATTTTTGATTGAAATTGGGACTCATTCACCAAAAGTGGTGAATCAAACCAATTAGGTTTTTCTAAAGCTTCAAAGTTTGATCCTGCTCTTTTCTGTCTACTCTATCTTGCCTAATTGATTTTCGGATCCAAAACCTTGATTTGCAACCTGTAGGTGTTCTCCAATGCTCTCCAATGCTTGATGACAACTTTGACAACTTTGAATGAATTGACAACTTTTATCCAATCTTGCTCCTTAGGAAATCTACAACCTAGACCTACAAATCACACTCAAAGGAGAGGGGAAAATGTTGTTGGGTTAGTGGATAGGGGTTTCCCTTGGTCAAAACCTATTTTGGTAATCAAACCTTGAAATAGAATAAAATAGAAATGGAGAATGACCAATGAACAGAATATGATGTTGCAACTCACCAAACCCTATCAATAATATGCTGCAAACATGTGTGAGATGGATCCAATGGATGTAGATCTTGACTCTTTCTTGAAGGTGATAGAACTTGAATTGAACACTTGCTTGAATCATGAAATCCTACATGTCACAATTGTTAGCTCCAAGACAAACATGATGCATGAAATCTTTGACATGATGATTAATTCTTAAATGCTACTCTAAAATGCTAGATAATATTCCCTTAAAGACTCTTGAATGCTCTTGTGAACTCAAATTTTCTATGAGGATGCTCATTCAACTTGCTAGATGAAAAATGAATGAAATAAACTTGTATTTATACTTAATTATGTAAGAATTCCTAAAATCACAACATTACAAGTTGACATCAGATATAGGAGAATAAAATCCCACCAAAAATTTGTATTAATTTTGATTTTGGGCCAAACGAGACTCATTCGCCCAAGGTGGTGAATGAGTCCCATTAGGCATAATTTTTGGGACCATTTTAAAAAATGATTAGAAAGGTGTGAAACTAGGTTTGGGACCAAAAAATCTAGGTGGGACTCATTCGCCCAAGGTTGAAAATGAGTCCCAGATCACTAAATTTGGGCCATTTAAGCCTAAAACACCTAAATTATGATTGGGTAATGATTTGTGTCAGGGTTATCCTCAAAAAGATGCAATAAATGAGGCTTGCAAATGTAAAATAAGGCTAATTAAAGCATAAGAAAGCCCAATTATTAATGAAAATCCTAGAAAAGTGTGAAAGTGTGTTACAACACTTTACAACACTTCAAATAAGGCAAGATTAAGGTTAAAAAGAAGTTTATTAGGTGTAATTAATTAATTAATTAAACCTCAAAAAAGTGTGAAAGTGTGTTACAACACTCACAACACCTTAGAAAGGTACCATTAAATTCATTAGTTCACAAGGGCCCAAAACCTAATGTGAATGTGTCAACTACATACAACACTAAATCAAGGCAACATTAGGCTCAATTCAGCAAGGAGGGCCCAAACAAGTCTGAAAATGTCCTCGACGACATTTTTCGACACTACAACGACATAATAAATCACATGGTAGTATCAAGAGTCATAGAAGATGAGAGTATGTGACAACATAAGTATTAAACATGGTGCATATGAAGACATAACATTTACACAAGGAGACTATAGGAAATCTAACATGATTTGGAATAGGTAAACAAAAACATGACACATAGAAAAGTACAAGAGGTAAACATATGAGATATAAAAGCATAGGAGTTGAATAAAATAAAAATATAATATATGGACATGTAACATAAGAGATATGCCCAAAAATGGGGAATTCTCATCATAAAACATAATACAAAAGGTAAAATGAGAATATAAGAAACATAATAAATATGACATGTAAATAAAAGGACAAAGTTTAAATACACATAGAAAATAAAAATTTAGTGCTCAATAAAATTATATAAGGGTGAGTGAAATATTATGGTGGTCCAAATAATACTATTAAGTAAAAATGAAATTGGTAAAAAATAGACTTAAGTAACTTAATATAAAAAATATATGGAATTATCTATAAAACATAAAATGAAGGGTTTTTTGTTGTTGTGGGTTTCAGCTCTCTTGAAGATAGACAGGTTATTCTTGACTTTGGCTTGTGGGTTTGGGACTCTCATCCCCTCTCCATTAGACCTTGGGTTTATTATTTTAATCCTCTAAATGAACCCTTAGATGTAATGCCTGTTTGGGTAAGATTGCCTTATCTTCCCTTACAGTTTTGGTGCTCCTCTACCTATGAGGGAACTGGTAGTGCTATAGGTAGATTCTTGGGAGTGGATAAGGCTTCCAATAATTTTACTCATACATCCTTTGCTAGGATCCTGGTGGAGGTTGATCTTTTGAAGGCTCTACCTGGTAAGGTATTTTTGCAGGTTAATGATTGGTCATGGTCTCAAATGGTGGATTATGAGGGTCTTCCATTTTGCTGTTGACATTGTTTTGTTATTGGTAACTTGGCCTGTGACTGTTCTCGTGGCTCCCACACTGTTTCCTCTTCTACTTGGTGGAAGAATTTATTCTGTGAGCACTTAACATTACACCCTGTTGCTAATTCTGCTTCTTTTGATGAAGACTCAAGGCCTCCTTCTCCTTCTGTGAGAAAAAATAATTATGATACTATTGTTGCCCCTACAAATTCTCCTTTGTAGGTTCTTTCTGTGTCACATGAATCGGTTATGGTGGATGTTGCAGCTCTTACTATGGATACTACAAGGTGATCTCTGGTTATGGTTGTTCCTAATGCTGTTAATACTGCTTCTCCTGCTGCCCCTATTTTGGAAAATGATGCTGTAAATCCTACGGTTTTAGGCTTGGTTTCAGATGCTTCACCTAAAGTATCAGTTGTTCCTCTTGTTTGCTAGTCTGGAGGGGAGTCTTCTCCCTCTGATCAAAATTTCTCAATTTCTATTTTTGATTCTCCTTGGACAACGGTTCACAAAAAGAAGAAGCATTCTTTTAAGAAAGTTACGGTTTCATTTAACTTGCCTTCTGAGGCTTTGATTGGTTCAAGAGCTATTCCTTGAACAGTTTCTAGTAGTTTTCTATTTCTGACTGGCCTTGTGTTGGTTGTTGTTTCTCTCTGATTAGCCGTGTTGGGCCAGTCTATTTTGCTATGTTGTTTGGGTCTGTTTGTTTCCATCTTGTATGGGTCAGGGCCCTTCCTTGCTTATCTAATAAAAAACATTTTAGAAAAATAGATTTTATTTACGGAATAGTATATTTTATTAATTTGAATTTAATTAGGTGAAAATTAAATATTTTAAAGAGGAACTGCTAAAATATTTGCTAAAAAAAGTAGGTGTCATTCCATCCAACCTAATTTGAAGTAAATAATATTTTTTCATCAAACCTTGTATATAACTAAAGGAAACATGAGCATATATGATGCATAATTTTAAAATTTCTTTTGTTGTAAATACAGTATTTTTAATTCATTTGTAATGCAATTTTTTAGAAAAAATAAAAGTTATTTTTCTAACCAATCTAACTTGGTCAAAAAATGTAAAATTTAAAATTATTTTAAAAAAAATATAACCATTGAATCCTAGAGGTTGACACAATTTTTATATTTGAAAAATTTGATGGATATTTTGAGGGCTATTATGAGTATTTTTCAAACATAATAAATATAGATATCTATAGATATCAAGAATTCAAACATAATGTATGAAAAAATAAATTAATTTTAAATTTATAATAATAAGGAATACATTAAAATTTTAGAATTTGGAGAGTTTCCTCTACAAACTCTTTTCATTTTATTAGATCTAGTTTTAAACAAATTTCATCTTAAAGGATAAAGTGATGGAGTTTTTTTAAGATAGTGATAAATGCATGATTTTTCAAGGCTTTTAAAAGTTTTAGGGATCTCTTTTAAATCAATCCAAGATAATACCTAGGAAATTTAAGAGGGAATCCAAATTTGAGATAGAAATATTACACCCTCATAATTCTTGCATCTTATGAATCTCAAAATTTTCCAACTAACTATGTTTCACTTTGGTCTAGATTTGTAAGTGCATACATCATCTTGTGTGTAGACCTAAACCTATGACTATTGAAATAAATTGGAAATAATGATTATTAAAAGTTTCTCAACATGATATTTCGATATCTAAATTTTATTAATGATCATCATTGTTTTAAAACACCTAGATAGTAAATCAACTAAATCATGAGGGTCAAGTTCTCCTTAGTAAGACCTCTAGTTGGATTGATTCAACTACTTTGGAATAAGGATCCAAGATAATAAACAAGCATGTAATGGATCCATGGTGAAATATGCCGATTCAATCCTGTAATAATGTTGCCATGATGCTCTCATAAATCCTCTATGATAGATTCTCTTCAATTATTCCTTTGTTTTATTTTATTATTTCACTATAAATTATCTCAAATCAATGAATGACTATCTCTAAATACAACAGTATACTACAAAAATGAACACATATGATCTTGGCTTGTTCATAATTGCTAGTGAAAAGGCTTGCAAGGTGTTAAAATTTGACATAAAATTTAATTTTTTTTAAGGTTTAAATCCATGATTATAAAAATGGTTGGGGTCAAGTCCACACTTATTGATCTCAACTAAGGCGATGACTAGGGATTGAAGGATCAAGGCCATTCTTTGGGGATGTGTGATAATAACATCAATATTGGATGATGTCATGAGATAAATTCATGCAACAAAATATACCACTTATATATTCATCATTGCATTAAAAACACTAATGATATTGGGTTAGAAAATTAAGGGAAAAGGGAATGGGTATGCAATTTTTGTTGAAGTTGATTATTGAACTCCACAACACCCAAAAATCACCTATAAGTAATTATGCTACCACAAAAGAAAGATCAAAGCAACTGATTTGGTATGCAACCAAGAGAGAAAAGATTGAATCTAGAAGAGGAACTAATTTACTATGTATTAACCTAAATGGTTCTGAATTAATGATTATAATGAATGTGCAAGCTTTATAAAATAATACAAAAACAAACCCTAGATGAGGATTACATAGATAGTGACAAGTGTTCTAATCTCATGCAATGAGACAACTTATCCTATATTTAATTCAAACTTAATAATAAAAAAGCACTCCTAAGTTTAGCTTAAGTGAAATAAAGTAATAAGGGACTTAATAATTAATTAATGAATATCAAGTGATTATCTTGATTAATCTAGCACCCCCCTTAAGATCAACTTAGGGAGTTCATCTATAAAACCCTGATGTAGAATGCAATGATGGATGCATGGATGGGTCTTAGATACAAGTCTTGATGAGCTAACCGTGTACAAATAAAATTTAATCTCTCATAACTAGAGAAAGGAGAAAACCACAAGAGAAAAACTCCTCTCCAAAAGAGAGAAAAAGAGATGACTGTACTAGTGAAAGAAGGATGTAAGGAGGACTCAATGTGACCCCCCAAGGATTGATTCTATCACACAAGTACAATATATGTCCCTCCAATAGGAGAGAGAAAAAGAGGATATGAATCCACCCCATAAAGAAGTAGCTCCTGTACCAATGATGAACATCTGAAAACATAATATGATCCATTACTTGCAAACAATATTTCAACCCTTAGGAAGAAACAAATCCATTGGTGATTGGAGAAGCCAATCCAAAAGAATGGGTGATTCTGAAATCCAAATCCAAATGATGTGTGCAACTGAAAAGTGCTCATGTGTCTACATGTCAGAAGATGATGATATCAATCCAAGATCCTGTGAAGAATGATGTAGAAAAAAATGCAAAGTGATGAAGATGGTGGGCCAATAGCATTGATGTGACTATCAAAAAAGAGGAGATGAATTTCCTTAAAGTAATCTTGTAGATCTATAATATAGGACTCTACAAACAAGGACATGATATGTTTGTAAGATATGAATCCCAAGTAGCTATGTCTGGAAGATGATGGATGTCCTGCTACACTAAACCAGTAGGGGCCAAAGATATGGAAATGTCAAACCGATCAATCAAGAACAACAAAAGATGATAATGTAGTCTCGATCTGAAGAGTGGGAACATGAAGACAAGTCTTTAAACCATCAGAATATGCAGGACCTGTGATGTACTCAAGCTCCTCTAAAGTATCAACAATGGAAGATATAACCCAGGCTACAATATGATCTCTGATGATGCCCCATGCTGATAAACTCCTTGGTGTGTCTAGTGTAGGTATGAGTCCATATAAATAAGGAAAAATATCAAGCCACTCAAGATATGTTAGGATGCCATTCTTACAAGACTCATAGTTATCCTTATCCAAGTTGATCGCATAAGGATGAACAAAAAACCCATGATACTCACTCAAATGAAAAAATAAAAGATTAATAACCTCAATATTGATAAAGCAGATCAAATGATGTCATCTCACACAAAAAGATCCTTTCTAAGTGCCAAGACGTCCAAGTAATTAAGAAGAACGTGAAAACAAAAAATACTAAATAAAATGTACTTGATGAAAATTATGGAAAAAATTCATGAATAGATTTGAAGAGATCTGAAAAACCTTTCCAATGCTAATTGAAACACAAAAATTAGAGATATAGGCACAAAGTTATTCAAGATCAAAAGCACAAAATAAAGATTTGACTTTGATTGAAAATAACAAGAAATAGTAGGAAAATATGATAGTGACACTTACACTAGTAAAAAGTACTCAAAACTAGCTTTTCGACAATATCTCATTTACCTGATTTTGACACCGTATGCCCAAGTTATGATGAAAAGAAAAAAATTGCTCCTTTACATGCAAACTAGGGTTAGGAGGGGGCTTGAGGGTCATATAGCTAACTTTAGCAATCCATTGGATTAAATTTGACGATCGATTGGCCGTCATAGAATATTCTCAGAATATTCCTTTTCACCAAAAAAATTGCCTTGCTAAAAAAAAAATTGGTCACCGATAAATCTTGTGGCTGTCGAAATATGCTAAGGTTTGGCAGAATATTTTGTTGGCTACCGATCGACTAGATTTTTTGTTGGTGCTACCATATTTTTTTGTTGGTCGCTGCTATTTTCAAATTGTCAGGGGATCATTTTGAGGGTGCTGTCGATTAATAAAGTCGACGACAGGCTTCTAAAGGCCACCATAGGCAGGATGGGCCTTGCATGGGTGATTTGAACCCATAGCCTTTGTACAGGCCTTTGTGCCTTGCACATGCTTTTTGCCTTTTTTTGAATTTTTCTAATTTAAAAAAAAAAACCTTTGATTTTTTGGCTTTTCTACTTTTACAACTTTTTTATTGGATTTTTTTTGAAAAAACCTGAAAAATGTTTAAAAAACTATTTTTTTTTTGTAAACCTTGTACCTATGCAAAAAAATTCATAGATAGGGGTATAGATCCATAGAGCGTCCATATGAAATCCACCTCGGATCTTGTGCCCCCTTTTTTTTGCAACTACACCAAAAATGATGAAATGACGAGTGATTTTAGGGTTTTTGATTGTTTTGGACACAATCGTGATGCCTGTTCTTCCCTAGGATGAGCCAATTTCCCCCTCCAGATATCTTAGAATTTAGATAGGAAGCTACAAATTTGTAGCTCTGATACTATGTTGAAGTTGATGATTGAACTCCACAACACTTAGAAATCACTTGCAAGCAATTATCCTATCACAAAATAAGGATCAAAGCAACTAATTTGCTATGCAATGAAGAGAAAAATGCTTGAATCTAGAAGAGCCATTGATTCACTATGTATTAACTTGAATGGTTATGAATTAATTATTACAATGAATGTGCAAGCTATATAAAAGCATGAAAAAGCAAACCCTAGATGAGGATTGCATAGATAGTGACAAGTGTTCTAATCTCATGCAATGAGACAACTTGTCCTATATTTAATTTAAGCTTAATAATAAAAAAAATAATCCTAAGTTTAGCTTAAGTGAACTAAAGTAATAAGGGACTTAATAATTAATTAATGAATAATTAATTATCAAGTGATTATCTTGATCACTCCAACAATTTTCACCATTACAATTTTTATCTTTTAATATTTAAACTAGGTGACAAATTAATGCATCACTTTAAAATTATAATGGTGTTCAATTCCTTGAGAGAAATAAATATGGTTATCTTTGAATAAAAAAGGAAAAAATATAACATAAATTTTATGATATTGGTGTGCATCAAATGATCTTATTTAATAATTTAGAGAAAATTGCCAACCTTCAAAATCCACTACCTACCAAAGAGGAAAAATGGCCATCCTTCCAAATCCACCACCTACCAATTACTATTGTGTTCATGAGTCTCTTATTGAGTAAATTCATTTAATTCACATTAGAGAAATATCATATTTGAAAATTAAAAAATGGAAGGATGTGTAGGGAAAAACTTTAGGTGGTGTTAAATAAAGTCTTGTTAATCAAATATATGAAAACAAAAAACAATTACAATTGATTCAGTTGTCTAATTAAATGATAAAATAATCAAACCTATCAATTAGTGAGTTGAGAGTGATAACTTCAAAAAGGGAGTACATAATGATGAGTAAAAAGTAGACATAAAATGATAATTTTTGGTCCTAGACATATTTCAAAATGCATGATATTCGTTATGGTTTAATTTTGTCTTATTTGCATGATCACGTCTTAAGTGAAATGACCATTCTTCTTGTTAAGGTGAAGGAGGGAAAATGGGGGTGATACACATTGAGATCAAATTAAATATAAAATAAAATAGTTTAAGAATAATGTAAATTTATTTATAATAAGGGTAAACACATAAAAAGATAGGGTATGCACTTTCTCTCTTACACATTTCTATTCCTCATAGGTAATATGATATATGTGCCATAAAAACTATTTACATGTCTATGGAGGATCCCCATACAAACCCTAACTACAAGAATCATATTTTGGTGAAGCTGGAAATATATTTTTCATTTTTATGGCTACAACTAAGTTACACAAATATCAACATCTATGTTTTAAATAGTTGATTATAATCTATTGAGTAAGTATATATCTATGTCAAGTTTTTCCTTCAACTAAGCTACCACAACTAAATAGATCCATTCTATCAAAGCTATTTGAGGATCAAACCTAAAGAAATTTATACCCTAATGAATGACATAACACATTATCATCCTCACCTATTAAGCTATAATCACTCTCAATTGAACAATCTTAATTACATTATTAGAAATGCGTATAAATTCATAATAAAAAAAATTATAACAAAAAGTTCAATTAATTTTGATAAAATTTAAAAACAAATTCCTCAATAAATCTACTACAGTTAAAAAAACACATTTAATGTAACAAAATAAAGTACAAGAAACATATTTACTGAAGAACATTTCGATATTTTACTCATTTTAGTTTTATATTAAAAAATCCATTTAGTGAACATTGGTAATTTAGGAGGTGTTCTTTCACGTAACCTCTAAATACCTATTCAACAATAATTACTGATCATATGTGCATTTGCTATACTAGCTTTTTGAGATTTTTCTTTACCATTCACATCAGTAGCTGGATTACGCATCACATTAAAATTGCCTTGTAGCCTACCCTCGTGGTAATAAATAGAGTTATCTTCTCATACAAAGGAAAAACAATTGACAGATGACCATTATGATTTATTGGGCTGTACTGAATTATTTAATAACAGAAAGAGAAAGAAATGGCCACCTTCCAAAAGTACCACAGGTACCAATTACCAATATGTTAATGACTCCCTTATTGAATTTATCCAATTCAAAAAATCAAGCTCACATTTTATTCGATTGAAAGCTCAAACTCATCTGTACAGATAAAATGATAAAATGCTTTGAACTCTGGCCATGTCTGCCTAACACCTCCCCCCCTGGTGATAAATAATCAATATAGCAAAAGCAAAAACAAAATCTAATACCCCGTATTGAACAGTTCAGAAGACTAATCTCTATCAAGAAAATCTAGTAAGTGAAGAACCTTTGCACTTTGGACACCTGAGATCTTGACCAGACACCATGAAATACATTAAACATGTGTGATTGAATTCCAACAAGCTTCATGGCAGACTCAGCTTCTTCTTCTGTAGCACTATGATCATTATTTTTGATACCAGGTTTAACAATTTTTGAGGTAGATAAACTCATCGTAAGATCTAGTCCCCCTTCTTCTTCTTCAGTAGAGCTGAAGTTTGAGTTCTCCTGAATTGAAAGAACCTAGAGCTTGCTGAAGTTTGAGTTCTCCTAATTGGAAAGAACTCAGAGCTTCTTGCTGAAGTTTGAGTTCTCCTTAATTGGAAAAGAGAACCCAGAGCTTCTGTCTAATTGCTTCTTCTGAACTCAGGTAATAGACTCTCCAGTCTCGCACCACAAGAATCATACAATATTGCAGAACTATAAGAATACAATGTAGATCAATAAAATCCCATACTGACTGCAAGTGGACGTGGGATATATCATATATTAACTTTAAAACTCATGGCTATATAATTTAATTCTACTCACCTTCAAGTTCATATAGGTATTTCTCCCTCACTGAAGAAAGGCACTGCTCTCGACCCAATTCCATAAGATCAAGATCTATTAGTTCAGACCCACATGAAGATGAGAAAGATGGTGTATTCCTTGTACCCTTCCCTGCAGATGAAGAGCTGTTGGATTTAACTGGTTATTGAAATATCTGGGCATGAGCTTTGAGACTTTCACCTTATCTTCACCCCATCTATGTATGTTCTTGTTAACACTCTCTACATCCATTATTCGTCAAAAGTTCAAGGCCCACCCGAGTAACTCTATTGGCAAGTGCAGGTGAAGCCTTAAATTCGTACAAGATTTGGATTTGGAGGGCATGGAGGAAAATTTTGATTAGGCTAGATCAACTTTTGCTTAGTAAATTTGAGAGGCGTGAGTTTTTGATTTCTTTTGTGTTCAAATGTTTTGTTCCTCTCGGGTCACTTTTCATATTAACACGGAAACATTAAATGATAGGCAAACAGAATTAATGGAGTGTTGAATTTGAAACACCTTAATAATAGGCATGATTGTAATATCTCAACTATACATTTAAATTTATTTCCTTGGTAGGCCAAAGCACGTGTAATGAAATCATTTAACAGGCTTCTCGTTTTTGTTTCCCGCATCTTCTAATTAGGTATGACTTACGTCTCAGATTGGTTATCTTTCTTTTCTTTCTTTTTTATAGATTTGAATGATCTAGAACATTCTTATGATTTTGATTTTTTTTTTTTGGTAATTCTATATATTTTAAATACATTTATCTAAATGATATTGATGGATAGTATATTTATCTAAAAGATGTTGATAGATAGTTTTCTGTTCATATTAAATTTATAACTTAAACTAAATAGATATTTTTTAGATATTTATGTTAATTTATCTATAATTTTAATAGATTATTTATTTCATGTCTTAAATATATAATTACTTAAATAAAATCAAATTTTATGAAAATAAGGAGTAGTAGTTCGATTGGCTAAAGCATTCTCTTGCAAGCAAGAGCTCATGAGGTCTAGTCTCGCCTTCATCCTTGTGGTACCAATCACGTGAAAAAAGTTTACCTAGGGGCTGTACCAAGGTTACCAAATACGTGAAAAAGGTTTACATAAGGGGAGCTACCTTGATTCCTGTAGTCTAAAAGAAAATATTTATCATTATTATCATGTTTATCTTCAACAACATGAACATGGGAATTAACAAGAACCAACCAAAGGAACTTGCCAAAATTTGGCCAACTGAGAGGGAGAACACCTTATACTAGAAATAGGGGTTAGAGGGACCTTGGGAATAATATATATGACATTACCTATATGATCCAACAGCACCTGGTGGTGAGCAAATTCAATTACAATTTTATTGTCTTGCCCTTGAATCTATATAAGCACATTAGAGAAAATCATGGCTTTATAATAAAAAAGTATCTATCCTTTCAAATGTTAAAGATAATTTTCACCTTGAAACCATGTTGGATTTTGAGAGTTATTTTAATTTTTTTTAATATTAATTTGTGATAAGAGGAATTTTTATTTAAGATTTATGGGTCTAACACACCTCACTATAACCTCTTTTGAATGAGCAACCAAACACCTATGATGGATTAAATCTAGAAGAATGAAACATGTGGCTATCAAACACATTTTTCAATGGGTTGACCATTCGATCTACTCTTAAAGACTATATTGATATATTAAAAAAAAAAAGAAATAAACAATATATACATTAATTACATATATAATAGTAAACATATAGAGTAATAGTACACTAATGTTATGTGCACATACACATCATATATATATTTTATAAGTAAATATATCTATAAAATAATGTATATATGTAAGTAATACTAATATCTAGTTATCTTTTTAAAAAGTGTATAAGATACATCAAGAGATATCATTTTTTGATTTGGATGAAATAAGTGATTTGAGAATGATATCTCTTCATTTCTTTTATATATATTTTTCAATAAAAAGTATAAATTTTACCTAAAGGAATCAAAATAACAAGAATACAAATCAACAATTTATACTTTAATGTTTATTATATTTTTCTATATTAATATTAAATTTTAGTATCTATTTAAACTATTCTAGGCACACACATAGACAATAAATAGATAAAAAAAAAGAAAAATTATTTTATTTACTAGAGTTATTTTATTTATATATGGCTCTAGGAAAATTCACCATCAACAATTCACGTCGGAAAATTCACCGTCAATAATTCATCGCTATGAATTCATGGTGTGATTTATGATAACAAAAATGAAAATATTTTTCAATATATTTTATTTTATTCTAGTAAACCAATTATACAACAATATCAGTCATCTCTATTATTGTACTATTGCAAATATACATATATTAAAAAAATGTTAATACAATGAGATGAATTAGGCAGTGAATTGTTGGTGGTGAATTTTCCACAAGATGAATTTGTGGTGGTAGTGAAATTTCCCAACCATGTATATATATATATATAGTATGTATATGTATATGTATATGTATATACATATATGCATATCTATATGTATATGTATGCGTATGCGTATGTGTATATATTGTATATATGTGTGTATGTATGTATGTATCTGTATATATGTATGTATGTGTGTATATATTATTTTATTTTATTTGTATTATTTTCTTTATACTTTATGTTTACTTAAAGAGATATTTCATATAGTATATTTATTTTGCTTTTATAACTTTTAATTATACTTTTTGAAAAGTTACCATTCATTATTTCCTTAATTCTTTTATTTCATTTTTATTAGTTTCATTTGTAGGTACTAATATATTTTAAAAATTTGATGGCTTTTCTATTAGTTTTTGTCAATTGAAAATCCTTTCACCATTTATTGTTTTCATTTTGAAGCTTTTATTTTTAATTTCTTAAAGTTTATTATAAATTAATATATATTTTAAATATGTTTATTTAATGTTGTTAGAGATTAATATAATATAAATTATTTTATATACATCTAGTTAAAATCTATACAAAGATAAGATAATATAATATAATATAATATAATATAATATAATTAATATAATTGTAATAGTGAAATTTGTATACTCATGTCATTTCCTATTTAGTTTTAGATTCAATTTGAGAGAATGTCTTAATAGATAAACATATTGATAAATGGTGTAATATTGCACGTCAAGTTGGGTCCATTCTCTCAATTTTTTGTCTATCCCTATATACATATGGGCATGTGCAAGAAGTTGGGTCCACAAACACAAAATGTTCAAGAAGTGTTTTTTAGATTTTTAGAATTTGTCCATTTTGACTGAAAAGTTGAAGCACTTACATATTGGATCTTAAAAAAGTTTAGTAATATGAAATTTAGTATTTTGACTTTAGTTTCCAAATATATAATTTATTTCAATACCTAGATGATACAAATTAATTTTTAATATGCATGTATAAAAACCACTTTTTAAAAGTCACTTTTTTTAGGAGCATATCATGTGTGTGTACAGATACCATAATTTGACCTGGGTAAACCCACAAAAGTGGTTTACAAGTTGAATGAGGAAGGAAAACTTGTAAAAAATGACCCCATGCCAAATTTCTTCATTCTTGGGGTTTGAACGAAGTAGTTGGTTCGAATGAACCAACAAAGGGTTCACTCAAACCAATGTTTGCATAAACCCATTTAATGCATGTATGGACCAATCGGCCAATAAAGCAAATGGAAACCCCTTTTTGGAAGGGGGTTTGCTTGAACCCCCCTTTTCCCTGATTTTTGACCTTGTTCACAAAAAAATCAAAATTTTTGCACTTCGGAGCTCGACTTGAAGATGAAAATGGCGGAGACTTCACAGACCCAACTGGAATCAGGTAGTCATCAAAACAAGCTATCAAATGAATATAATTTTAATATGTTTTGGTTTTATTATGTATTTGATTTTTTAGTTTTAATAAACATAGGTTTTTCACCAAAAATCAAGCTCTCTATTCTGCACATGTGGAAAAATAGCAGATTGTCAAATTTTTTTTGAAAAATATGAGTGCACTAGATATTGAAGTCCTTGATCCACCAAAAATATAATTGAATTTCAATACATACAAAAAAATTTATGCGTTATATGGTCGCGCTATGTCTAAATTGTAATTGGTTTGACTTTGAAACTTGATTAAAGAAAAAATATTCAATAAAAAACTATCTAACCAAGTGGAAGCACTAGATATTGGAGTTAAAAATCTAAATTTGAAAGAATTAGAATTTTATTCTTCATGGAAAAAAATTCATATGTTATACAGTGAGCGTCACTTTTTAAAAATGTTGTTTTCTGAAAAAAACTAATTTTTGAGGGAGATGGAAAAATAAGTGTAATCTAATTCTAAACATTTGGAAAAAAATATATTTAGAATCTATAGACAAAATTTCACGAAACTCTAGTTTGCATCATCTTCAAATTTCTCACGGTTTAGCTGCTATAGGTGCCTGAAAGTGAAGATTTTGTTAAAAAATTATTTCAGTGTCCAGTTTGGCCAAAAATTGTAAACCACTAATGTGGGATCACCCACCTAAATAAAATTATTTTTTTAATTCCTTTTGGATAAAGATATGTAACAATTTTAAAATTGATGAGGATATTTTTTTAATATTTTTTTGAATACATTTTTTATTGGCCCTAATTGTTGATTTTGAAAACCAACATGTACAAACTATTAGAATTAGGAGATCTACCTGAGATAAGAGACAAACACAATGAAAAAAAATCCATAGATTGTATTTAGTTAACCCAAATTACAATGAATTAAAAACCTTGCATATATAGGAAAAGATGATGCAATCCACCTATGAGGTGGATTGATAAGTGCCCCATAATGTGGCACAAATGAGTAAACAAGTGTCTTATAAGTGTCAACCTTAGGAACAGTTGGAGTGTGCAAACCAACAACCTCTATGAATAATTCATCAACCTTGTGTGCCAAGTGTTGAGTGACCTTTGAGGTGAGATGGAAAGTCTTCCAACCTCAAAAGGTGTGTGCATGAGGTTTACCAAATAAGTTGGCAACCTCTAGGGGTCTAAAAGGCTGCACATTCGGTTAGACAAGATGTCTAACCTCATCAACCTTAATACACTTAAGTATAGTGAATAGATTAATTATTCACACTAATGGGCCTCCCCTTAAGTGATATACTTGAGGAGATCACAAAAGTGAAAATAGATAGAAATGTGTCCTAACTAAAGGCCGTGTTAGATATCCATGCACAATGCATTCTCTCATAAAGTGGAGTAAAGGAGAAAACCCAATGGGAACAAAACTCTAAAAAATAATAATTAGAAGGACTTAAGACCTTTTGAAAATATGTCCCTTGATGAAGGAACATGATGTTGAAGAATTTTTGAAGCATGTCAAAGTTGTAAACTTTGTCAAAGATGAACTAGTGTTTGCTGGAATCAACAAATCTCCAAGTAATGTAGATCAAGATGTGAGATACAAAACACTGTATGAGTGGACATATGAGCACTACTCAACCAATGTACACAAAATTTATCAAACTTTGTGAAGTCGATAATACAAATAATACTATGATAAGGAGTACTAGAATCTCAAAAAAATGATCCACTGAATTAATCTCCCATATGAGAGATCAAAATAGAAGGTTCATGAGGCCTCCCAAAAACAAGATTCTACTTCATTGAAAGAAGCATTAGCATAACTCATCATAGTCCCCTCTTAATGCTAAGAGAATATAAGCAAAACAATTGAGAGTGAGAGTGTGAAAGGAATGTAGAGATGTAAAAGTTGTGTTCCAAGACAAACTCACATGAGGTGAGAAGCACAAGAATCCATGTTGTGATGGTATAACCCCCCATTATACTTTATAATTTAGTGTATGTACAAAATTTTCATAATTCCCTTCACACATTCAATTTTATGGCACTTTATATGAGTGTGTTTGTAGACTTTTGGCCATTGAGTTCTTACAAGTTTATTGTCATGAGGTAGATTACTTGAATACACCATTAAGTTATATCTTGCAAACCTCAATAAAAGAGAAAAAATAGAAAATTAAACCCCCTTATTCAAGGAATGACCCCCTTTACTAGACTCACTGCAAAAAGAATTGACTTCCTCTTTTGCAAATTTTTTACTATGGAAAAAATTTGCTTTTTTCCCCATATACTTTCTTTTTGTCACATTCATTGAAAAAAAGAAAATTGACTCCTCTTTTACAAATTTTTGACTATGGTGAAAATTGTACATCCCTCTTTTGTTTGTAAAACAAAACAAAAGCCCCCTTAACAAAACTCATTGCAAAATAAAAATATTAAGTCTTCTCTTACAAATTTTTAACAATGACAATAAAAAAATGCTTCTCCCCCTTATTGTAAAACTAATAAAGAGCTATGAGTAAACCTCTAGTGGTTTAGAGTGTACAACAAATCTATCATTTGTATCCTAACATAAAATATTGGCATGGATGTTATGATACTAATAACATAAAATATAGATCTGAATACCCTAATGAAGAGACTGCGATATTTTGTGGGGAGCTGTTGAGGGGTGGAGGGTGCATTAAATGATAATCTAATTGTCATGCAGAGCGGAGAATTGACCGAGAGCCGATGGAGCAAATTGGGCGGCTTAACAGAAACTCTGACCCCACACACAATCAGAGGAAAACTCCAACACGCAAAGGATGCTCAAAAGCCAATGACCTCAAAGTGCATGAAGACTGTAAATCACTTCCTCAAAGTGCATGAGTGTTGACTACAGTTATTTTCAACCCCACGACAGATATCTGGCGTGGCCTCCAAATGCCTTGCGCAGCCTGTAAAAGGTGTGTGAGGCCCGCAAATAGCTTGGGGGCGAGATTTATTTCCTGCGCAGATATAAAGACCCCAAAGAATTCCTTAATCATGGCCTCAGATGAATGAAGTGGCCTGCCAAAAGAGTGTGGGCGACTGCAATTCAAATTCCCCAACTCAGATTGCAAATGCTCAAGGCAATAATCTACCCTTCTGCAAATTGATTCAGACTTGCAATTGATTCATGACCTCCAAATGAGATTAATGTCACGAGAGATTAAAAAGCCTTCTCACAAAGTAGAGAGCCTTCAATTCCAAGGATCGATTCACCTAGGGGTGGGGTCGATTTCCAAGCTAAATACTATGAAATCATTCACATATTGGCTTGCAAACATCCCCACTTAATGTCATGTTAGAATTACGAGATCTAGGATATAAACGTCAAGCACAATGAACAACAATACATAGATTGTATTTAGTTGACTCAAATCACAATGAGTGGCAAGGATGACACAATCTAACAACAATATATAGATTGTATTTAGTTGACTCAAATCACAATGAGTGGCAAGGATGACACAATCTATCTATCAAGTGACCCATAATATGGCACAAATGAGTAAAGAAGTGTTCTATAGGTGTCAACCTTAGGAACACTTGGAGTGTGCAAACCAACAACCTCTATGACCAAGTCATCAACCTTGTGTGCCAAGTGTTAGAGTGACCTTTGAGGTGAGATGGGAATTTTTCCAACCTCAAAAGGTGTGTGCATGAGGTTTCCCAAATAAGTTCGTAACCTCTAAAGGTCTAAAAGGTTGCACATTTGGTTAGACAAGATGTTGTCTAACTTCATCAACCTACATACACTTAAGTATAATGAATAGATTAATTATTCACACTAATATGAATACCATAATTTGATCTAAACTAATCATTTTTTGAATTTTTTCATTGTGTAAGAAGTGTTTGTAGATTGATGTCATATAATTTTTTTTACAAAAAATTTAATAAATTAAAATTTATTAAAAAACTAAAAAAACCTAACATTTCAAGTTTATGGACCAATTTGTTTAGAAATTAATTAAAAGATAGAAAACATAATCCAATCATAAAAACTAAATTACATATTTGAAAACTAGACATCATGATCTATATTGGGTTTTAATTTCAAAAATTAATTCTGTAAAAAACCCCATCAACTATATTGCCAAAGTTAAATATTTCTCTTGACATTTCCTTAGTTTTTTAGTTGCAAGTCAAAGGCTAAGGGTTGGGTTACCAAACCTTTCCCAAGCCTAAAAACAAATCAAAAAGTGGATTGGAATTTTAATTTTTTAGACTGGGTACCCGTTTAGGAACGAGATCCCGATCTAAGGCTCAAGATCTCGTTCCTAAATGGGTACCCATTTCTGTTGATATTTTTTAGCTGAAACTTCTCTCTTCTTGGAACCAAATTCTTGCACTTACCCATATTCTTGTTTCATTTATTCAAACATTATATCTACATGTACACATATTTGGATATATTCACCTAAACTATTCATTTATTATGTATGTATCCATACTACTATGTAAATTTATTTGTAATGCACCTAGGTCTAACCAATTGTCTACCTAGGGTCATTTCTATGCTTGTAGAAATGATCCCTTCCTTTTAAAAGATAAATTTAAACTTTGGCTAATTGTAATTGATTATTTTCAACTATAAGTTAATTTGATGTTACGTGCTTCTATACAAAGGAGTTCAAGTGCATTCATTTTATTGTCTCTTCAAATTATATGATTTATTTACATACCAATTGTACTTATGAAAGGAAACACACTAGTTTACTACTTAAACATAAATATAGTCTACACAATCATCATTGTAACATTTTAAAGGCTAAAATCAGTTGTATTCAATCTTTTATTTATATCTTTAAGTGATGATCTAGGGAAACATATCCCCTAGGAACATAATGGAACCCCTTAGAGTTATTTTTAAATACCGTTAGTCTTTATATATAATAAATGAGATGTAAAAAAAATCAAGACAAGCTAGGTGAGCCACACAATATAAGAACACATTGAGTAGGGTTAGATTCACACATAAAGAATGAGTTGAAAACTATGGAATATATCCAAGTACAAAAAATGATAATAGACATGATATACAATAGACACAAATTTTCATGACTTACATTTAAACAAATAATCATCATTTTTAGAGAAAAATATGAGTTGGATTCTAGAATTTTCAACAAAGGAAACCATTCTTTAGCCATAAAGATAAATACACTTATTATCTTAATTTATTTCCATACAATAAGACTTAATTTTATTATACTTTAGGCTATAGTTATCATCCACTCAAGATCTAGGTTAATTTATTCTTATTTGTATGGATCATTTTTGTTTATCCTAGACCACACTTAATTTAAAATTTTATTTTTCTCTACATGACCTAGTTTTATTTGTTAGGAAAATCATATAGGATGATCAATCCATTTCCTACATAACCCCATGAGAGAAAAAAATGCATACAAGCTTACATAATACCCATAATCAAATATCAAAGACATATCACAACATAATAACACAAGATATAAATAGGGAAAAACCCCATATAAGGAAAAAAAACCTAAAAAACATCAACACTCAATGTATTATTTAGCAATGAAACATTACAATACAATTACAAATTCTTCATGAACAATTTTTAAACATCAATCCTCTCCAATGCATTCTCCATGTGTCCAAGCATCTATCCAAACATCCCATGCCAAGCTTCATTTATGCACTCCTAAAAAAAAGACTCAATATAATGAAAACCAAGACAATGCCACTAACAACCAACCTCAACCGCTAAACATGTTCTTGCTTTATAGACTCAAGCTCACAAAATACAAACAAGTGGTAAGGTAAAACCATGTGACTCAAAACCATGTGTTCACAAAACCATTGACCCCACATTTACTTTTTGGTACTTAGTTTCTTAATATTAAACATTTTTTTATGTGCAATCCACACATAAAATATCTAACCCAATGTTACATATAACTTTACAAGTGGTCCCAAATAAATATTTAACATGGAAAAATACATCTCCTAAGGATGCACCATAATAAATATTTAATTTTTACATAATTAAAATTAATCCAATGTTATGTGTGTTGACAATATGAATGCCATTGATGTCAAAAGGATATCTAAGTGATATTAAATTGGGAGATTGTTGATTGATCTCAAAAACTGAGAAGATCAGTGATAGTTTGAATGCCATTGATGACAATAGATCAGTTTTAGGTTTTTTGGTGAAGTATGATGGAGAGAAGAGCATCTTTTGTAATTGTTGCAAAGTTTCTCAAAATGTTGCAATGTTGTCATGAAGTTATAGATGCTATTTCTGATGGTTTACAGAGAAAACTAATGGAAAATATAATATGGGTTTTTTGAGCTCATTCCAATGGAGTGATATGCATGATCAGATGTTAAAGATGGAGCTCAAAAAAGAATTATTCTCTTTGGTCATATTAGGGTTTAGTAGGAAAAAACCTAGGGGTTTAGTCATGACGTTCATAGAGCTTCTATTTTGATGTTGACTAGATACCAAATGTAGAAGGTCACTTAAGTTATAACTTAAGCTCTTTGGGTTGCTGTGCAACCAACCACTTCTCCCTAGTAATTATCATCTCTACAGAGTACTAAAGTTTTTTAAGTCTGGCGGTTAATATTTTCTTCAAGCTAGATCAACAGTGCACATCAAAGCTTATAAATCAGATGGCTATTGTAGATGTTCTTTGTATCACACTTTTGTCTTCATAAGCGCATAGGAAAATTGTGATATGCGACAGGAGCTCAGAGGAAGATCAATGGTTGAGGATAAGTGTTTAATGATTGCACAGATCTTGCACGTTCATGCTGCTTAGAAGGTGATGACAACAGTTGTCCACGAAAGCACAAAAATGCAACACCTTTCCCAATGGGACCGAGCTTAGGTTCTTTTGCTCTAGAAGATCAATGGTCAACACTATATCTTGGTTAAATCAACAGTGGTCATTGCATCATAGTTTTAGATGGATTTGACTAGGGTAAAGATACGATGTGTGAAATGTTTCCAAGTGGAAAATGTGATTGCATCACCAAGGTTCTTCGTATCGTGAATGTTAATTGATAAGTGCTAAGTAAAATACACTACGTTTATGGATTGCGATGAAGATATAATAGTGGATGATGAAGATCAAGATCAAATGGTGTCTAATATTTCGTAGAAGGATTGGTAGGCCCGAGTTTCAAAAAACAATGGAGAGGATTGTTGACACGTGTCTAGGTCAATAGGTTGCAAATGATGATTGAATCATAGAATCTCTTTGCATCATATTTCTGTTCCTTCAAGCACAAATGAAGTTGCACTAAGTGCAAAAGCAATGCAATGGTAATCAATGGAACAAGTTTAAAGAGAATTTGATTTGATGGCCATGTTTTAAAGTTGAGAGTTTAAATGATAATCAACAATCATGGTGCGAAAGAAAAAGATCGACGATTAGAATTTAAAGTTGCATTCTTCCAATTTGGCTAGGTGATAAAACACAACGCAAACAGTGGAAGTAGCTAAAAATTGACACATGGAATTAAATTAATTGTTGAAACCACTCCAAATATATTTTTAATTGGTGATTGAGAGGTATGGTTAGCGACATCAAAGCATAGCCAACTACAACATTAGATTCAATTCAATAATACAAAAAGAAGGAATTTAATGTGAATCAAATATAGGGTTTACTATCTGCTAAAAATAGAAAATATAGTGAATTAGGTCGGTGGTGCATGGCTTGAGGAAGATAAGTCTTATTAGTGAGGAAAAGGTGTAAAGAATTTTAGCATATGGTATTGTACTATAGAATGAATGAGTGAATGTTGACAGAAGAAGACCTAGGATGAATTATAGAGAATATTATCTAGGGTATGCATTCAAAATAACAGAGGTGTGAAATAAAGAAGAGAAAGGGGAGAAGAGAAGAGTAGAGTGATGTGTTTTTCAGTTGTAGCAACAACAAAGAGAGTGTGCTTGTAGAAAAGTAAAGTAGAGTTTGAGAAGTTATAGAATAAGTCTATAACATAGAATTGTATTCATTTGAATCAATTTTAATTTGGAGTTGTTTCTCCATATATTTTCATTCTAATTATGATTGGTTGGTTTCATCAGAAAACTGAGTTGGTGTTCAAATTAGGGAGTACGTGCCTTTTTAGATTTGATGCTCTTAAATCAGGGGATTGGTGTCTCCTTAGGGTTGGTGCCCTTAAACATTGTAACTAGTGAGGTTTTATTGTGAGGTTGGATTAGGAGAGTAGATCCTAGTGCAACTATTCTCACCGTGGTTTTTCCCATATTGGGTTTTCCACATATATTTGGTGTTATGTGCTTGTGTATGTGTGTTTATCTCTCTGCATATACTTTTATATTGGTTAAAAATTATTAAAGAACTTGTTTTAATTAATCTACTGATTTACCCCCCACATCTCAGTAGATAGTTGTGTTCCAAAAATTGGTATCAGAGCCTTGGTTCCTTTGGAGAAGGTTAAACAACTTGGGTAGATCTTGGATAGTGAACACAAGATCACTAATCAAGAAGGTTCCTCCTCAAATAAAGCACCTCTCTTTGATGGATCAAACTATGTGTTTTGGAGCATCAAAATGGAAGCATATTTATCTTCCTTAGGGTTTGATGTATGGATGTTTGTTGTGAAAGGATATACAATCCGTGCTACTCCCTTTACTAATCTAACTGATAAGAAAGAAAATGAGAATAATGCTAGGGAAAATAATGCTATTCTTTGTGGATTATCTAACTCAAGTTTGTCAAAGTAATGCTTTGTCAAACAACGAGTGAGATTTGGGGCAAGCTGAAGAGTATCTATGAAGGTGATGATAAGGTAAAGCAATCCAAGACACAAACTTACAAAGGTAAATTTTAAAGGACCTCAAGATGAGTGAAGAAGAGAAGATTGTTGACTACCTCCTTAAGGTAGATGAAATAGTTAAAGAAATCAAAGGCCTAGGAAAATAAGTAAAAGAGTTTATTATTGTCAAAAAGGTTCTAAGATCCTTACCATCTAGGTATGACTAAAAAAATTATACAATAGAAGAAGCAAGAGATCTGGATAAATTCAGTGTTAATGAGTTGCATGCCACCTTCACTACTTATGAGATGAGAATGGGAGATGCAAAAAATACCAAGAGAGAAGATGCATTCAAAGCAACCAAAAAGGAAAAGGTAGAAGCATCTACATCTAGATTTGAGGAGAGTGACATGAAGAATAAGCAAACTTTGTTAGAAGATTGAGAAAAGGCTCTGGAAAATACAAAGGTAAGTTACCCTTTAACTGCTTTAACTATGGTAAGATAAGACATTTTGCTGCTAAATGGCCCTATAATGGAAAGGATAACTCTAAGAAAGAAGAGTATAGTAAAAATAAGAAACACTACTTCCCCAAGAAGAAAAATTTTTCAAAGAAAAAGAAGAGTCTGTATACACAAGAAGAAAATGATTCATCTGATGTTAGTGATAGTTCAAATGATGATCATGATTGTGCCTTTGTGGTTGAGGGAGATGAATTTCTATTCATGGACCAAGAAAATGGAGAAGTTGAAGCTTTTGATGAAGAAGAGGAAGGAGAAGTTGATCTAGAGGGTGAACTCATTTGCGCTCTAGATGAGATTGATAACTTAAGAAAGGAGAAAAAAAACTAAAGAAGCTTGCACAAAAAGAAGTTGAAAAGCTAACTAATTTAAATCTTGAAGAATCTAATGAAATGGTGGTGAGACTAAAGACACAATTTGAAGAATCCAAGAGGATAGAATATGTAGTCAAATATGAACTATAGTCTAAATCTGATGTATGCATGAAGTTGGAGGTAGAAATAGTGGCACTGAGAAAGGACTTAGAAAAGGTTAAAGAACAGATTGACAGAGGTTTGAAGTTAAAAGGTGGCTTTGAAATACTTGATGGGTTGAATAACTCAAAAAATCCTTCAAAATAAAAATCTAGCGTGGGTTTTGAAAAAGGAAAGAGTCCTACTACTAGTGCATCTACAAATTTATATGATAATTTTAAAGTTGAAGAATTTCATGGTACTAAGAATGAAAAATATGATAAAATCACTACTAAGATGAATAAATACGATGGAGAAAAGAAGAATGTAGAAGACAAGAAGAATAACAAGTCTTTCCTTGAAAAATTGGAGAAGAAGAACATAAAGGGAGCTAATGCAGACAATTTCACTAGGTTGAGAGATTTGAAGGATTCAAACCAAAGAAGACCTCCTCATCCTGCACAAAGAAGTTCCACATGATTAGGTACACATCATATTTCTATGATTATTTCTATACTTATAATCAATTTGGTCATAGGGATAGTGAATGTAGAGTTGTACCTACAAGGAGAACAAATTTTGTGAGTAGAAATCCATTTTCTCCTTTGGTAGATATAAATGTAACATGCTATAATTGCAATAATTTTGGTCACATAGTTAGGAAATGTAGAAAAAATCTTGTAAGACCAAAAGTATAGAGTGAAAAGAAAAGCATTCCCCCTAGAGTAAACAAAGGTTCACAAGTCCCTGAAAAGAAGGAAGATAAGGTAGAAAATAAACCCAAGAAGTGTGAAAAGAGAAAGAAAAGAAGTCTACACAATCTATGGTAGCTCAAAATGCACTCCATGCCAAAAAGTAGAATTTACGGGTAATAGATAGTGGCTGCTCTAAGCACATGACTAGTGATAAGAGAAAATTTATCAAACTCAGAAAATGCAAGGAAGGATCTGTGAGTTTGGGAGATAACTCTACAGTAAAAATTCATGGTAAAGGAACTCTGAGCATAGATGGAAAATTGCCTACACGTGATGTCCTTTATATTGAAGGATTAATAATTTGCTAAGTGTCAGCCAAATGTGTGAAAATGAATACAAAGTTTCATTCAATGCTGAAGGATATAAGATAAGGAAATCAAGGAGACTAGTTGCCGAAGGGAAACAAACTGAAATCAACCTTTATAATCTTAGTGAAGTGAATGGTAAAAGCTGTCTGATAAGACAATTTGATGAGATTTGGTTGTGGCATAGGAGAATGGTCCATGTAAATTTTGACAATTTGGTAAAAGTAATTTAAAAAAGACTTGTAAGGCACATGCCAAAGATAAAAAATCTTGGAAACACCACTTGCAAGGAGTGTCAACAAGGAAAGCAAACAAGGGTTAGATTTCAAACAAAAGAGTATGCAACTACATATTCCTTGGAGTTAGTACATATTGATCTTTGTGGCCCCACAAGGACAAAATGATTAAAGGGAGAAAGGTACTTCATGTTACTAATAGATGACTATTCAATAATGACATGGGTAACCTTTTTGAAGGATAAGTCATAGGCATTTGAAAGATTCAAAATATTTAGAGCTATGGTTGAGAAGGAGATTGGTAGAAGGATCAAATGCTTAAGATCTGATAGAGGTGGAGAATTCACATCAAAATACACTTTCTACTCTACAACAAGGACTCCATAGAAAAATGGAGTAGTTGAAAGAAAGGACATGATAATAAAAGAGATGGCCAAAAAAATGCTTAATGAGGCTAAGTTACCTAATGTTTACTAGAGAGTAGTACATACAACAACATATATCCTGAATAGAGTAAAATTAAGGGTGAAAAATAAGAAAAATCCCTATGAATTGCTGTATGGAAAACTGGCATCTATTAAGTACTTCAATGTGTTTGGTAGCAAATGCTATATGAGGAGAGTAGAAGAAAATTTGGAAAGCTTTGACTCAAGGTGTGATGAAGGAATATTTCTTGGATATTCCACCCAAAGCAAAGTCTACAAATGCTCCAACAAAAGGCTACACAAAATTGTAGAGTATCAATTTCTAGGTTGATGAAGATTTGAAACATATTAAACCTGAAAGAGATATGTATAAAGTTGAATTAGAATATAGAGAGGAAGTTGTTGATGAAGAGCCTAAAGGAGAGATTGAAAAGGCACCTGTAAGATATTTTCAAAAGGGTCATACTACAGAATAGATTATCGACAATATAGATGAAGGAGTTCAGACAAGGAGAAGAGCTGCAAAGAACAAAGAGCAAGTAAATTTTGCTCTCATGTCTCAAATAAAACCCAAGAGCTATGTTGAGGCCATCAAGGATGAGAGCTAGATAAAAGAAATGGAAGAAAAACCGAGTCAAATTAAGAAGAATAAAACTTGGAAATTAGTTCCAAAACCCCAAAGCAAGAATGTGATAGGTACTAAATGGGTCTTTAGAAACAAGCTCAATGAGGATGGAGCTGTTATAAGAAATAAGGCAAGATTGGTGTGCAAAGGGTATGCACAAGTTGAAGGTATATATTTTGAAGAAACATTTTCTCCTGTTGCTAGATTTGAAGCCATAAGAATGTTTCTAACATTCTCTATTTATAAAGGATTCAAATTCTATCAAATATATGTTAATTCTGCTTTCCTAAATGGAAACCTAGAAGAGGAAGTCTACATAGAACAACCTAAAGGTTTTCAACCATCAGAAGAAGAGTATGTTTGTAGACTAAAGAAAGATTTATATGGTCTAAAATAGGCACCTAGAGCATGGTATTTAAGATTAGACCAATACTTCAACAACAAGGATTCAAGAAGGGATGTATAGACTTCAATTTGTACTTCAAATCAAAATGTGAGCATATGATAATTGTTATTACATATGTAGATGACATAATTTTGGTGGCATCAATGACAAAATGTGTAAAGAGTTTGTTGTCCAAATGCAAAATGAATTCGAAATGTCAATGCTTGGAGAAATATCTTTCTTCCTTGGTCTATAAATAGCACAAACTGATGAAGGGACATTTATATCTCAAACCAAGTATACTAAGGAAATGCTCAAGAAATTTGGGATGAAATCTAGCACACTAGTTGGTACCCCCATGATAACTGGGTGCAAGTTGAGAAATACAGATGAGTCCCTAATGCAAATCAAACCATGCATAGATCAATGATATGTAGCTTATTATACCTAACTACATCAAGAACAAATATCATGCAAGTAGTATGTATGGTTGCAAGATTTCAAGCTGCTCCTAAAGAGTTTCATGTCAATGCAGTGAAAAGTATATTTAGATATATCAAGAGTACTATTGACTATGGACTGTGGTATCCCAAAGGTGTAGATTTCACTTTGATACCATATACGAATGCTTATTGGCAGGAAGTATGGATGACATAAGAAGCACAAGTGGTGGTACATTCTTCCTTGGAAACAAACTTGTTTCATTTTCGAGGAAGAAGCAAGAGTTAGTTACTCTTTCAACAACTGAAGTAGAGTATGTGGCAGCAGTAGCATGTTATACTCAAGTGTTGTGAATGAAGAAAAAACTAAAAGAAATCAAGGTAGAGTACAAAGAATCTATCTCTATTCTTTGTGACAATTCAAGTGCTATAAATATATCTAAGAATCTAGTGATGCATTCTAGAACCAAGCATATATCAATCAAGTATCACTTCCTAAGAGAAAAGGTAGCAAATAAAGAAGTTAGTATGAAATATGTATCAACCAAGGAATAAGTTGC
Source organism: Sequoia sempervirens (assembly GCA_007258455.2). Classification (NCBI taxonomy): domain Eukaryota; kingdom Viridiplantae; phylum Streptophyta; class Pinopsida; order Cupressales; family Cupressaceae; genus Sequoia; species Sequoia sempervirens. The sequence continues at coordinate 41,430 of VDFB02055246.1, forward strand.
TGACATATTCACCAAGCCTCTTCCCAAGAGAAATTTGAGTATTTGAGACATAAATTGGGAGTGGCTACTTCTACCTCACATCACTAATTATTAGTGATAGGGCATGGATCTAGAGGAGAATCATAGAAATTTCATTTATGGACCTAGAAGAAGAGAGAAGTCAAGTAAGGTATGATTGGTTTTATAAATTTCTAACGACTTGATGGTTGCAATTTTTTTTGGACACATTATTTCTCTTTGCATGGTATGCCAAAGGGGGAGAACATCAGTAGCAACAATGTGTCTAGACAATGTCCCTTTTTTATTGATGTCAAATAGGGAGAACAGTTGCAACCGCTCTTTGTTTATCAAAGGGGAGATATGCTTAAGGGGGGGAATGGTTGCTTGTGCAAAAAAATCTATGCTAATGAATGAGCAGTGCATGCATTTATATAGAGTCATCAATATATGTAAAGAATTTAGTTTTTCCATCAATGACAAAGGGATAGATTGTTGGCAATATGATTGTCATTGATGTCAAAAGGATATTTGAGTGATATCAAATTGGGATATTTTTGATTGATGTAAAAAGGAGAAGATCAGTGATAGTCTAAATCTCATTGATGATAGTAGATTAGTCTTTGGTTGGTTGGTGAAGTATGATGGAGACAAGAGCATGTTTTACAATTGTTACAAAGTTTCTCAAAATGTTGCAATGTTGTCATGAAGTTATAAAGGCTATTTTTGGTGGTTTGCAGATAAAACTAATGGAAGATTTGATATGGGTTTTTCAAGCTCATTCCAATGGAGTGATCCACATGATCAGATACTAAAGATGGAGCTCAAAAAATAATTATTTATGGGACCTTTGCTCATATTAGGGTTTAGTAGGAAAAACCCTAGGTGTTTAGAACCATGGTGTTCACAAAGTTTCTATTTTGATGTTGCCTAGATACTAGTTGTAGGTTGCTTAAGTTATAACTTAAGCTCTTCAAGTCATTGTGCAACTAGCCCCTTCTCCCTAGAAATTATCGAGTCTATGGAGTATTAAAGTTTCCTAAACTGTCTGGAAATTTATATTTTGTTCAAGAAAAGTCAATGATTCACATCAAAGCTTATAGATTGGATGGATATTGTATATTTTTTGTGCATCATAGTTTTGTCTTCATAAGTGCCTAGGAAAATTATTATGATATGTGATAGGAGCTCAGAGGAAGATCAACAGTTGAGGTTAAGAATTTAATGATCATGCAACTCTCGCATGCTCACGCTACTCAGAAGATGATGCCAACAATTGTCCACAGAAGCATGGAAATGCAACACCTATCGCAATGGGACCAAGATTACGGGCCTCTACTCAAAAAGATCAACCATTAGCACTATATCTTGGTGAAATTAATGGAAATAGTTTTATTGCAATTTCAGATGACTCTGACAAGGGTAAAGGTGTGATATGCGAAATGCTACCAAGTGGTAGAATATGATTGCATCACCA
>VDFB02055247.1:0-83157 GCA_007258455.2 Sequoia sempervirens
AATGTCAGAACAATAAGTTTCAGCATCAGAGGTAGAGTTAGAACCAACAGGGTTCATCACATATGGCCTATAATTTTTCTTAACTATCTTCTTCAAGAGAGGCTTCAATTTTTCCTCGCATTGATTGAACAATTCTTTGATCAATATGTTAGCAATAGGAGAAATCTTTTCTTCACATTCATATACGTTTGAGATAAGTGATTGGATGTTTTGAGAAATAGCATCAACCTCATTAACAGTCAGAATAAGAATAGTCCTTATAGCTGCAAAATCCTCCTCCTCTTGTTCACTCCAAGTTTAATTGAAGAGGTAATAGAACAAATAATAGATTTGATCTTGCATTTCCAAATCTATTAACAGGATACTTGTTCGGAGTTTTGAAAATGTCTTTAATATAATAGCTCCTATGGAGAATTGACTGCTACCCATTTCATCAAGATCTTAGAAAATTTCCATAGTCATATGAAGAAATCTCTTCATAGTATCATCATCATAGGGCATCAAAGGTGCCAATATTCTCATCACTTCACCGAGACATGAAGTAATCAAAAAATTGATTTCTTTGTTGGAATGTCTCAACCAATACAGATGAATCAAAGAGGTCATTATAGGTGATAAATCCTTCTTCATCACCTCAAAAGGTGACTGCTTCACTTGACTCAAACAATGTTCTGACACATAAAGTGTATTCACTTCCTCTTTCATTGATTGACATTCTTCATTAAGCCTTATTCTTGCAATGAAACGCGACCTTTCCAAACTTCTTTCTTCATTAGAATCCATAATTAGATATGAAAAAACACACAATTTCTTTCAAAACCTCTGAAAAAATATTCAACTTCTAGAACTATCGTAAAGTTGAAACTAAATTTAGTTCTACCCTCTGGTGTAGTATCAGATTTCCCTATCACTCATCTAACAATCAAAGCACTGGACTCATAAGATGGTAGGAAAACAGGCTCTGATACCACTATAATATCACCTTGAGTTTTTTTTTTAAATATCAGCACAATTTCACCACTATTAGTGTCAACTCCAAATATAAACCAACAAGAATGGTAACCCTTCACCTTTTGATCACCAAGATCCCAATGTTGGCGAGGTGAAAGCATACAGTGTCAGGGATCATTAGCAAACTGGAAAATCAAATACAAGCTGCAAGCAACTAGCTAACCATCTAAGAAAGTAAATACTAGAAATACAAAGAGTAGGTGGATAACCAACCATGAAGGCTAACCACTTATTCAGTGGGAGCAAAGCTATTACAATTAATAAGGTGACAAGTCGACCATGAATCCACACTACCACTTATTCAATGAGGGGAAAATTTAAACAATATGTGCTGAAAGTAAATAGAACTCAACCACTTCTTCAGTGGGAGTAATTACAAACATAAAGTGTAGAAATTAAATGACAACTATTAGTACTACTAATCAGCCTTACAAATGATGAAGTTTCAGTTACACAACATTAAAGTTTAAGAGCTAAATACATTAGAATGTGTAAGAGAGGGGGACCAAGAATGTCAAGGCTCTAGGTCACGAAGAGCCGAGAGCGGAGGGCTTCCCTCGCTTACCTCACTCTAAAGGGATGTCTTGGGGTGAGGATCAAGAATGAAGAACACTATGTAGTACTTTTTTCACTCTACAAACCAAAAATTTTATTTGGGGCTAGACAAGCCAATTTTTGGAATGCAAACTATACCTCACACAACTCTCTGTCTGAGGACAACAGCACAGGTTTGGGATGACAACGTGGCGTGCTGGTGTCCATACGACCAAAAAATGAGAAGTGCAGTGAAGAAAATCCCAAGAACCTACTGACAGCCTAGCTAGTAGATCATGATGAGAAGAACAAAATGTTAAGATATGAAAAGTAAATGTGGAGGTGATAAAGAAAGTAAATAAAATCTAGGGTGATAAATATTATCTCACAAAAGTGCCAATTTTCCAGCTAGCTCCACGCACACGTTCACCTACACACAAATAAGAAGGGGAAAATTGTTTGGGTTGTATAGGGGTCTACCTCAGTCAGACCCCCGCTTTGGTGTTTCCACCTCCACGGACAACCAAAAAGCAATGAAGTAGAAAATATGATAAAGGAGACTAAAAGAAGTACAATAAGCACTACAAAAGATAAAGTTACTCTATCAAATCACAAAGGAAGAATGTGAAGCGTTACAACCTCCACCCAAAGGCTCTCAAGGAAAGTGAAGGGAGAATGCAAGCAACGAACTTGGAAAAGTCACCAAAGCCATACCGGTGATGAAGGGAGGTCTCACAAGACTCCAAGCTCGCAACTTATGTGGTAGAGCGACATGTGCAAGAGTGAAGTTGATGGAGTTTCTAGTTGTTGCAATGCTCAAATGGACTTGTGAAAAATGAAGAGAATTTGAAATGGATGCTTTTGAAGGTGGGATGAGAAGGAATAAGTCATTTTCGGGTTGGTTGGTCGATAGAAGAATGTTACAATTCATCCCTAATGAGTGTAATGCCTCTGCTAACTTTAGATGCAGGAATCTGTCAAGGACGCCAGCATGTCGTGCAAATGTCTGCGCACTACACTCACGTCCCCAACATATATTCTCTCATTGACACACAAGACAAATTCCAAGTGGATGGAAGGCAAGTGGGTGATGTGGAATTTCGCCTTTAGGTTTGATTTTCTAAAGTGAGGGTATGTAAAAGGGGAATTTACACAAGGGGTGTAAAATCACTCCTATACATTTTGTCCCCACTTTAGCGAGCATGAGTATCAATGAGTGTTCAATAAAGTAAATCAAAGAGTTAGAGATGTATACCTGAACTGTTAAGGAAGCAAATTGTGATTTGGTGAACTCGAAAGTGTAGGGCAGACAAAGGACTCCACAGGTACTCTCTCCTCGGGAGGTTCAAACAAAAGGACTCTGTAGCCCCACATAACTACAAAGTTGCACAAAGTACACCGAAGGCCCTTAGATCAATGATGGACAAATCTTGTAAGATGTAAGCACCTCATAGGCTCATAGACCTGCAAGAAGGAATTCCCCCAAGTACTCTCTCATGAAGAAAGCCCAGTGAAAGGAGATTCCACAGAGTTTGACTAGAAAGCGACTTCACACGTGCACTTGCAAAGCAACATGTTAATTTGTAGATAAAACATGCCATAAAGCAAAAATTAGCCATGCAAGCAGACAAGCAAACAATCAACAAATTGAAAGACTTTCAAAGGGGTCCCTCGGGAACCCTTCAAAAGGAGAGGGGTACACTCAAGGGACGCATTGTTTGAAAGTACAAGAATGCTTTTCACAAATTGATTCAACATCAAGGAATTCTTTTGAAAAATGTTCACTTCATCAAGGAATTCGAAAGGAAGAAAATGCCCCCTCATGAAGGGAAGGTTGAGGCTTATCTTGCAGGAAAAGTTGCTCCCTCCTCGAAGGAAAGTTTTCAAGTTCTTTCTTTTCCAACCCATGATGAAGGAAACACATTCTGTTAGGGGTCCAAGTTGAGAATGCAATTTCTTGAAAAAAGGTTTGAAATTATTTCCGAGAAAAGATTCGTTGGCAACAAATGCGTTTTCTAAAAATTGAAACATTGTGAAAGTAATGTTGTCGAACATACAAGGGACAACCCAAGCAAAGAAGAGAGAAAGATAAAAGAGTGAAAGAGAAATAGCAACATTACGAACAAGGGACATAGGGGTGATTTGATATTTCGGGGTCAAATTTGCTCATATATATATATATATATATATAAGTATAGTAATAGTATATAAATGAATTGTCATCAACCCCCTAGTCAGGCCATGTGAAGAATGCACGAGAAGACAAAGTAGAAATAAAAAAATTGGGTCAACATGGAAGGGAAGCCTAAATGCCCCTGACACTTTGCATTGTCCCCAATTTTTTGAAAATTGAAACACATCACAAAGGAAGAATGATGGAACAAATAGAGGAAGTTTTACGACACATACTCACTCCTATATCCAAGCACCTACAAGGGTGACAAGGGTCATCCAAGAACACATAACACAAGCATGAGGGAACACATCACAACAAAAACACACCCAATCTAAAGGTAAAGAAGAGGCATCCCCCTAATACTCATCGATTAAGAGATCATCCGCTTCACAATCTAGATCATTATAAGGGGAAGGTGGAAAAACCTGCAATGGTGAAATATTAAGGGGAGGTTCTTTCGGCCCTCTTGCAACAAGGGCTAAGGAAGAATGTCTCACAAGGTCTTCTCCACTAGGTTCTTGTGGAGTGATGGTTAGTGAATTTGCAGAGATCACTAACAAGGTCGAGACCTCGTCTAGAGAGTTAAACATGCACTTTATAAGAGTTCCATGTGGTACCTCAACAGACAGGGTAGGCGACACTTGAGATTCGCTGCTTGGCTCACCAAGTGACTCGGGAGCAGTGACAAACTTAGGGGAATCTAAAACTTTCTCTGTCACTAGGACAAAACAAGCTAGCGTAGGACTACCCTTTAAAGAAGGCGAGCTCCTCTTATGCCCTCCATTGCTAGAAGGTCCAACCTCCACTTTCTTCTTCGTCGGAAGATGTGAACTCCCCACAAACAAGGTGAGAGGCGCTGAAGAGGAGGAGAAGACTGTGATAGACACCATCGAGGTATTCAACATGTCCATAGGTTTTGAGAATGGCAGGATGTTTGGGAGGGACATCAAAAGAGGTAGATCGACTGAAGGAGAGATAAACACCTGCACCTTTTTAGGGTCAACACACTCATACTCATAGGGGGAGCTGGAAGTATAACCAAATTCAATTGAATGAAAGAAAAGGGGAGGAGAGAGGAGGAAACATTAGGAGGCCTTGAAACAGGGGTGACCAACTCCTTTTCCTTTCTCTGCAAAGTGGCCTACTTAGTTGCCAAAGCCTTTCGTCAGCGCTTGCACTCGCACGTAAGGCAATTTTTGTGACTCTTTGAGCTAAAGGTCGGGAACTATGAAGGGACTGAAGGCTCTTGCTCAACCATAGGAGTGTCCATCACAACCATCTTTGGTGGAGGTACAAAATCTTGAATGGGAGCAAGAGGAATAGGTTGGGAAACAACGGGGGGAGTCGGCTCTAGCGCCTCAGTGATAGGCCTCTTCCCATTCATTGCTTTAGGAGTAAGAGCGGTGGGAGGCCGCAAAGGATGAGACATAGAGGATTCCCCACAAGGACCCTTCCTTCTACCATATAGAATGGGCCTAGGCTTCGTGGGCAGAACAAGAAGTTCGAATGTAGGATGCTTGGGATTTTGCCAAGTGGGCACCATAAGGTTCTCTTGCAAACGCGAAGCCTAATTTGTTGATGTCGTAGCAGGGAAAGAGGAAGTGTTAGGATGGACAGTGGAAGAGGAGCCCCTAGAGCATTTCTCTTTTCCCCTTCTAGGTGCTAGGGTGGCATCACTGTTAGCTTTTAAACAAGCCCTACGCGAAACAACATAAGGTGATGGAGGGTATCTCACTCTAGGCATTAAGTGCCTTATCTTGTACTTCTCATAGGTTCAATACAAGATGTCCTTCCTAGGTGGGAGTGGACCAACGGGTGCAAGCCAAGAGTGATCTAAAGAATAGTTGTCACGTGCAACCAATGGTTTATAACCAGTGTTGTGGATCACATGCACCAAACCCTCATGAATAAACTTCAGACATTTGTGCACAACTGAGGGAATTGTGTTCATAGCTACTAAACGAGGGATACCCAACTTCACTCTAAACAGTTCAGACCTTGGGATTATGTCAAACAATAAGTTTATAGACTTAGGTTCGACAAGGACTGACAAAACGATGTTGCTAAGGGGAGGTATGAAAAGTTTGTTATGCATACAAATGGTGCTTACAATTGCGTCATATCCATCTTTATGCATGAAGCTAATTAACATAATCTCCTTGGTTATAATATTCGCCTGACACGTTGGGTCAACAAGAACACCTTCTATAGTGTTTTCGTTGATTCACGTAGGGATGTAAAGAGGAGACAATTCTCTATTAAAACCCATCAACATGTCCTGTGAGGTGAAGGTTATACCTGGACTACTACTCATAGGCTATACAAAGGGGATAGGAAGATGCAATAAGGAAGCCATCACACACACTAAACAATACTCTCACAAAGCCCCCCAAAGGTTTGAAATTGGACAGTGACCTACTTAAGGCTTTTTTCCACAATCCTTATGAAACCTTCCAACTACGCCTACTAGGGGTTGTAGGTTGGGTTGTGAGGCGAAATACATCACAACACTCACACCTACAACACTCCTAGAATATGAGGAAAGGGCCCTTTATAATTACTAAACAAAAACAAAATGGTTCACGTCAGGTTCACCAAAAATGTAAGAGAGGGGGACCAACCATGTCAAGGCTCTAGGTCACAAAGAGCCAAGATCGAAGGGCTGCCCTAACTTACCTCACTCTAAAGGGATGTCTTGGGGTGAGGATTGAGAATGAAGAGCAGTATGTAGTACTTATGTCACTCTACAAACCCAAAATTATATTTAGGGCTAGACGAGCCGACTTCTGGAATTGAAACTATAGCTTAGATAGCTCTTTGTTCGAGGATGACAATGCGGGTTTGGGACCACAACGTGGCATGCTAGCGTTTGTACGGCCAAAAAATGAGAAGTAGAGTGAAGAAAATCCCAAGAACCTATTGACAACCTAGCTAGTAGATCTTGATGAGAAGAACAAAATGATAAGATATGAAAAGTAAATGCGGAGGTGATAAAGCAAGAAAATAAAAGCTAGGGTGACGAATATTATCTCACAAAAGCGTCAGTTTGCCAGCTAGCTCCACACACATGTTTACCTACACACAAAAAATAAGGGGAAAATTATTGGGGTTGTATAGGGGCCTGCCTCAGTCAAATCCCCGCTTTGGTGTTTCCACCTCCACGGACAACTAGAAAGCAACAAAGTAGAAAATATGATAAAGGAGATTGAAAGAAGTACAATGAACACTACAAAAGATAAAGTTACTCTAGATCAAATCACAAAGGAAGAATGTGAAGCATTACCACCTCCACCTAAAGGCTCTCAAGGCCAATGAAGGGAGAATGCAAGCAACAAACTTGGAAAACTCATCATAGCTGCAACAGTGATGAAGGGAGGTCTCGCAAGACTCCAAACTCACAACTTTTGTGGTAGGGCGACACGTGCAAGACTGAAGTTGATGGAGTTTATAGCTGTTGTAATGCTCAAATGGACTTGTGAAAAATGGAGAGACTACTGGAATTGTGAGCAGATGAAGTGAAAAGATGCTTGAGAATGTGAAGAAGTTTGAATGAATGTCCTTGAGATGAAGTGAATGAGAAATGGATGCTTTTTCATGTGGGATGAGAAGAATAAGTTGTTTTTTAGTCGGTTGATCAATAGAAGGATGTTACAATTCATCCCTAACGAGGAGTGTAACACCTCTGCCAACTTTAGACGCGAGAACCCATCAGGGATGGCAGCGCACCACGCTCATGTCCCTAATAAATATTCTCTCATCGACACATAGGACAAACGCCAAGTGGATGGAAGGCAGGTGGGTGATGTGGAATTTCGCCTTTGAGTTTGATTTTCTAAGGTGAGAGTATGCAAAAGGGGAATTTACATAAGGGGTACAAATTTGCTCCTATACAAAATGTTAAGGACATTACCCTTAATTGAAATGTAATGTTTATGATCAAAATTTAGCCTCTACTAAATAACATAATAGATCTGATAAGAAATAGTAAACATAGAAAATCAAATCAACGTGTAAGAAATTCACCAATATGCTCATAACTCTCTTGAAACACCTTTGATAAGGCTAAAATTGAATGCAAATGAAAGCTAAGAGCTGGGCGACCAAGAACCAATCTAGAAACTTCGCCCAACAACCTTGGTTTATTTGTGCATGCTTCCCAATGTAGCTACAGTGAAAAGTACAACCTCTAGAAATGGGCGACCTACTCTTGAAATTCAAAAACTTGCTCTAAAAATCTAGAACTTTGTGTAAAGGGGCACCTTAGCAAGGAGAACCCATAGGGCCGATACCCAAAACCATAGAAAATTTTCCTAGTGAGTTATGAATAAAAATGTGCTATAGTGAAGCATGAACCAACAAAAGTAAAATATATTATACAATAACAATTTGCTTTAATAAATCAAAAACTAAAGCTCAATCTGCACTCCCGAGTGAAGCACAGTCTTCAGTATGTCCAGCTAGGTACTATCTCTTAAGCACAAAGACTGGAACAAATGTCTAAGAGGTATGCATTCCTCAAAGCACTTTTGAATTCAATTCAACAGCATAACATTATAATGATTTCCAAAAGATAGGAATGAAGGAGTAAAGCATCATAAATAGACTCTTCTTGGAGAATGAATCACTTTAGTTTCTTGGAATTTGAAACACTTAACCTTCCTCTAGAGGGGACACCCAACCTTGTACTAGGAGAATATAAAATATTAATAAAAACACTTTATCATCAAATTATGCGTCCATATGAGACTTAACAAATATAATAATTTTTTTTTAAAAGATTATTCCTCCACTTAGGTGTCCAAGATGAGTCCCTCCTTTAAAAGAACCTTTAAGTCACGTGATTAGACCAAGGGGTCCAAAATATAAAAAAATATAAATGTGACTTAAGTTATTAATTTTACCAAAACAAGCTCCAAGAGGAAAGAAGAAGCCAACGCCCAAATTGAATTGCTTCACTGCCAAAATTAGAATGATGGATTGGAAATGATTGTGTTGCTGCTAAGATGATACTGCCATAAATAGTACTTACCAAAAATAATAAACTACTATAGATAGTAAGTGCTTGCAAACTTCATTTGAAAAATAATTGAGCAATAATGATGACTTACTAAAAATAGTAAGTTTCTGGAAAGGTTGATAGAACCAGATGCATGCTACACTCCCTTAGAGATCTTTGAAAACCCATAAAAACTTAGAAACCTTTCCTGCATGTAAGTTACCAGATAGAAATGCATGTTACCTCATCCTGAAGCTGTCCAAAAAACTCACTGCCAAACTCCTACATGCAAGCCTTCAAAAGCTCCACTAAAACCTCCTATAAAATAGGAAACCCTAATTTGCACTTTTGATTAGCCTACGAGTTTCCAGAAATAGGATAATTCTCACTGAAGAGTGTAGGGTTAGATTGGGGACATTACACACTTACAAATTTGAAGACAATGGAGCATAGTGTATGGTACCAATTTAATTGTATTCCATGTTAAAAAACCCGAGAATGTGATGAAAATTGTATAATATTGATGATGGGTTGTATTTGACCATAATCCATGTTAACAAACCTTTAATATGTCAAATGAGTTGCAATATGTCTATTATGCATTACATTTGATTGTGATCCACAATTACAAATTTAAAGCAAATGAAGTGAATTGTCATGTGCTAATTATGGGTTTTATTTGATTGTGATCTATGTTTACAAATTTACCATTTTAACTATTATCCTTCTCCATTTGAATCATTTGTCCATATGCCAAAACACTTAATTATTTGTTCTTGAATTGACATAACATAAGCTAGGAAGATATATGTGTGCCATAAAAGGTTCCATTGGCAAGCTTAACGAAGTAAGGCTTGGTTGAGGAGGGTTTCTTGAATTTCCCTCTACTTGTGTTTGTGACAAGCTAGGTGTTGGAAAGAGAATACTTAAGAAGAGCAAGTCAAAGAAGAAATAGGCCCAAGAGCGTACTAGAGAAACTAAGTAGCTTCATTTAGACAATGATGCAAATGGTACCAATTATATAGATCCATCTATAGATGATTTTGAAGATGATACATCTCACCAACAATAATTGGATCATGGCATGAATATGAAAGGGGTTACATCTAAAGAAATGGAGATCTTGTAGGAGATTTTGTCTAATTAGATCAATCAATTTTTCTTACTTATTGGTAGTGTTTGGAGTTCTATCAACATTTGCTAGAAATGTCAAGATTACCAAGAGGCAACGATGTAGTGAGGTGGTTCCTAAAGGCTATAATGTAGTTCAATCAACCACAATTGAGCATTTTTTTTTTTCAAAGTTTCCTTAGTTATTAATCTATGTAAATATGGAAGAGGAAGTTTTGACACAACTACAACAGGAGTTTCTTGATTTTCTCAAGTTTCTAGTAAAAAATCAAAGCAAAATTTCCTCTCTAGCTATGATGGGCCAACTAAAAGAAGAAATAAAACACCAAAAAAGAATGTTCAAACATTATTCGTCAATTTGAAAATATTTACCAACAACTGTTAATTTGTTTGATGGTGCGAAACAGATTTTGGGAAGTTTTGTAGACTTGCAAATCCACTTAAAAAGTCTATCAACTAATTATATTAAAAATAGTTAAGAAAATTTTATTTTATAATTATAATATTGTTATTAAGATTTATTGATCCCTGTTTCATGAATTTGACTTAAAAACTACACGATTGCTAACAATATCATAATTTGACCCACCTCCTACTTATTTATATTTTATAATTTAGATAATTTTTTAAAAAAGTTTAACAAATAAAATAATGATTAAGAAGTTTAAGCTAATAAAATAATGAATGTGAATAACAAATTTAAAATACAGTTAATTAAAACCCTAAATATTTAGACGTGACACCCAAACAATTCGAGCACCACTCTGCAACTAAACACAAAACAAGTTGCCGCATTTTAGTTTGTCGGATAAATGAAAAATGGCAACTGTAAAAAAAATGGGGAATAAGTGAACTGAGTTTTTCACCAGTTGTCTTCCTATCGAACTGTCTTTGCCCTTCCTATTGCGTGCTTTGAAAGAAGCCGGGGAATGACACAAGGGCGGGGAAACGTGGGTGCCCGTAACTGCAAATCAAACCAGCACGAATTATTCGCATTCAAACCACGTAGGTATGCACTTAATTGTAGAAAATTGAACGGGCCATTCTCAGCCGTTGGTCGCCGAAATAAGTTCGCTCGGTTCAAATAAGGAACTCCTTTCGGCGTAATTATTTGAGGGCAAGGGAGTTTTCGCTGTATTTTACAGTCAAGGATAGTGGGGATATTCAGGTATTTGAAATTGTAGACAGCAGCCGCAATGCAGCACGAAGAGGTAATATGGCAGGTCATTCGCCACAGTCATTGCAGCTTTATGGCCAAGTAAGTGGTGGTATCTCCCTTTTCTTTGAGCATAAAAGAAGCTAGGAATTTTTAATGTTTTTAAAACGTCAGAATGGGGATGGTTTTTGTGGCTTCTCCGGTAAATTTAAGTATCGGCATGACTATAAACAATTTTTCTTGCTTTTTGAAATTAAATCTATGAAAGCTAAGAATTACGGGGATTGCAGTAGCTGCTCGGGAGCTATTATTTTGGATGCTTACTGTAAGCTGAATTTTTGTCGGCACAAGAATTATGTTGATTTCTAGAGCTATTTCTAAATCATTTTTTTTTTTTTTTGAAACACGACCCAAACACAGAATTTTTGTCGAAACGAATACTATGTTACTGGGCTTTGTAACAGGAGCTCATGCCCACTTGCCAACAGCAGATATGCGACTATTCGGGAACATGAAGGTATAAAATACAGTTCTTGTTTCTTTTTCTGGTTTTCTAAGTTTTCCTTGCCAAGTGACATTGTACTTAAGCTCTTCTGTCAAAGTCTCCCAGGTCTGGTCTTGTTCGCTGGATTTGAACACACCTAAAGCTTTGAATGCAGGGCTCCACTATGGGAACCTTAATGATTTTCCCATTTGAGCCCATTCCATTTGATCAGAAGTATATTTTGTGAATTTTACCGTCAGTCAACACTTCATCCTGGTCCCTTGAGATGTTTCCTTAGGGATTCACTTTGACAGCCCCAATGCTTTAACATTTGGGTCCATTACATTCAATCGGAATATATTTGTGAATTATTATAAATATATTTATGAATTATGTTAATGTTTGTCTGCCTAGTTTTTGAGGGCCATCGTTTTCTTATTATTGTTAGTGGCATGAGTACCGTGGAATTTGCCTCAGATTTAAAGCCCCTTTTTAGATGGACTGCTCAACTAACCTTCCATTTAGATTGATACTCGAATTAATCTTTATGGGTTATTTGGCCTAGCAGCATTGACCAATCAATTGACACAATTTTCAATTTTCTGAATTCATGTTTCCTGCTTACATGGGTTTGTATGTTGTGTTATCCGTAACATTGATCATTTGTATTTTATTTGGACAATATACCTTAGAGGTCTGTTGGTAACAGTTCCACTGACACAAATTTCCTCAAAAGTGTCCCAATGCCATTTGCCAGGTTGTTTGTGGCATTATTTTGTATCTTGGTTTGCATTATGTGTACTCAACTAGATTATTGCATATCAATTTGATGAACTGGCAGTTCATTGCATTCTTTTGCAGGAATTCTCTATTTGTACATGAAGTCCATTGAAAGAGCTCACATGCCAAACAAACTATGGGAAAGGGTTAAACTTCCAAGAAATTATGAGAAAGCACTGGAAACAATTGACAAATTTTTGGTATGCATCCAATCAGTTAGTTTGTATGTCTATTTCAAATGCCTTTATGAGAAGGCAATTCTGTAGCATTTTTTCAACATATACGGAATTTTATCTTACAATGTGAATGCATCTAGAATTTCACAATTAGATCCTTTCTTCTTTTGAAATCACTGCTCAAATTTCGTCACAAAGAACAAAAGAGTTACAGAGCAGAATTGGCTGGTTGGTAGAGTATGCATTTTTCGTTAGTTGTTTGTTCTTTGGATGGGCAGCAATATTGGCCAAAATTTCTTGTTCACAAGAACAAACAGCAGCTGACAAAGATGACACAATATTTAATACGTAGGAGGAAACTTGCCTTAAAAGTCAGGTATTTATCTTTTTCATGTCTAGCATGGTTGTTGGGAACATTGTTGTGAAGATATCCTTTTAGTACGCTGAATAAGCAGTATGCTGTTTTATTTGAAATTAATTGCTGGAAAAATATTAAGTTGATTGATTGTTTCCTGAAACTAAAAGGCATAAAATGGTAAGCATCACAACTCTCTCAATAGATCTATCTTCAGAAGGAAGAGAACAACAGTCCAGTCTATGCACTAAGATAAAAATTAGACAAATCCACTAAGATAAAAACTAGACAATATGATGACTGAAGATGAACAAAATTTGCACCGCAGTCCAAACATGGGATGTGCATTTAATTTATATCTTTTATTAATTCATTTATATTTAAATCATGACCAAGGGTTCTAATGACTTCTATAAGTGTTCCAATGCATATTTCTTGAGTGAGTGTATTCAACAATTTTAGTGTGTTGGGAATATACAATTCGTCCAATACCTCTATTACTGGGTTTGCTTAGAACCCATGCTGTAGGTTGATCAAAAATAGATTGTGGTCTGAATCTGGCTAGGGTGCTGGCCGAACCTCTGGGTTCAGTTTGGGTGCATCCTTGGTTACCTGGGCCAAAACTATAGGCATGTGTAGAACCTTGGTGAATCCAGGAAAAACCAAAGATGTACCTGAGTCGCACCAACAGGCATGTGCAAAACCTTGGGTGAAGTTGGTCCCAACCCAGGTGAACCCAGGAAGATTCTGCCTTCAAAACATAAGGAAATCATTTTTTAATGAACAAGCAACTAATAAACCATATAAGAGACTTCTAAGTTACTAACATGCAAACATAGTTCCATGGAGTTTCCTTGGGGGGATGCGGGGACGTGGGGACAGGTTTCGGGGACGGTGGAGGTAGAGCGCTGAAATACATATAATACTTGAAAAAATAGTTATAAAAAGATGCATAAGTATAAGAATTATACATCTTGGAGACAACTAGGAGTCTCCTAGACATCTTGAGGACACCTTGACATCCTCAAAGTCCTAGCGGTGTCTTGGAGATGGCGACGCTGGTGGTGGGATGGTGGCGCTGGTGGTGAGATGGTGGGGGGACATCCCCCCAAGTCCCCAAGTCTTCGAGACGGGGACGCCTAGGAAACATGGGGTTTTTTGGGGGTGGAGGGGGACGCGTCCCTGTGGAACACTGCATGCAAATCACACAAAACAAAATAAAAAATAAATTCCTACCTCTCATTCCTCCTCCAGCATAAACTACATTTCTGTTCATTACTCGGAGCTGCAAGTTTTCTTTGTTTTCAAACTTTGTGCTCTTGCTATTCCTAGACGTCAAGGAGTGTTAGATAGTTGGAAGGAAGATCAAGGAACTTACATCAAGAAGAATCTTCATTCAAGTTCAGTTTTTTTTTGTTTTGTTTTTGCATTTTGAAAAAATTCTTTTCAAGTTCCACAAGAGTTTTCTTGAAAATAGATTATTATTGTTTTTTAATTTCTTGTTCTTTTTTTAACAAGTAATGGCAGGCCAGGGTTATGTTATGGTTTTTTATTCTTGGTATTTATTTATTGTAAAAATGTGGACTATAGTTATAGCCTGAAATGAATGAGAGTTTTATATCTATGGACCAAGGGGTGACAACCATTTTTCACTGCTTTAGTGACACGTGACAAAATTAAGCAGTTTTTTAGAGGCTGGAGTTATCATTGGCTTTGTAACAAGTGCCAAAATGAGGATAGGAGCTCCTATAGCTACATGAAAGCTCACTTGTATGTGATTTCTGGCCAAGGAATTAGAGCTTGTGGTGGTTTGACCAGAAATTGGTTGCCAAAGGGAGGAATTTTTGCTTTTATCGAAGAGCAAGAGTAAGTAGATAATGCAACTAAGAAAATCACATCAAAGTCTCATTGAACAAAAAAATTCTCAAGCCACCTGTAGGGCCATCCTCAAGTAGTCTAGTTGTGGCTGCCACACATCTGTTTCTTATGACATTGTATTCGAAGAAGATGATAGCTTTTTGTGTTCTCACAAAAGATCAAAAGATGCAGGCCCTTTTGAAAAGGCATTTTACAATAAAGTGAGGCAAGGGACAATGCAAATGAGCATGTTATACGTTGTATTTATGCCAATGCATTTTTAAACTCTTCCAAAGAGGCTGGACATGGGTCGTCCCATGTAGAGAATAAACCAGCATTTTGCCAATTAATTATCTTCTCCTTGCTCAACGATATCTCGATAATGGTGCCATAAATTTGGCACAAGACTTCCACAATAATTTAGCCATCTCCTGATTTTGGACTTGTCCTTTGACATCAATGACAACATCTATTCCTATATTTCCTTTGACATCAATGATAATATTTACAACCCCCCCCTACTCTTATCTCTCCCCCTTTGACATCAATGGCAAAGGAATGTAACATACTTTTCTCCTTCACAATGAAATACTTCGTTTTAGTGATGCTCCCCTTGATTGTAAAGCTCCCCCCGACTGTGACTCTCTTACTGTAGCATTTCCTTTTGACACTAATGGCATCATTCTTCCTTTCCTATAGCTCTTCCTTGCTGTAACTCTCCCCCTTTGTGCAACTTTCCTCCTTTGCCATCAATAGCAATGAGATGCTTTGTTATCTTTATAGAATATTCATTAGCTAATCTATCTCAGAATTGTCTTTTCTTCGAAGTTGAAGGATATTGCATTGATTAGCTCCCCCTTTCTCTACTTCTCCCTCTTTGACAACAAAGGCAAAAAGGACCTTTCTTTTTTTATGGGGCTGAAAGATGATGCGATAGTGAGCTCCCCTTGAAATCATGCTTCTCCTTACAAACTTAGTGATGCTCCTTGTGCATGGAGCACAAGCATAGATTTTCTTTCTCTTGCTCTTGTTTTCTCTTCCAAACTTTTGTAGGTTCTCCCATTTGTTTGGCTATGGTATCCTCCTTTTTGTTCAGTCTAGGTGGTTTAACAAAACCACTTATACAAAAGTGTGCAATGTGACCATAATAGTTGCACTTGTAACATATAACATTATAATCTATTAGAATAATATCTTTCTATTTGTGTCATTAATGGTCATCTCACTTTTTCTAACTTCGTATCTTGTTAACGATTGTTTCTTTTAGAAACATCGTCTCTTGTTATCTATTTAAGGAACTTTTGTTCCTCTGTTTAATATAACAACAACATCAATTTTGTAACACGGTATCAGAGCGGGAACTGACTTTTTTAAAAAAAATTCGTGAGAATTTTTTTTTCTGAAAAATAAAAATCTGGGATCCTTTTGAAAATTCGTGGGGGCTTGGTTGCAGAGAAAAATCGAAAGGTTTGAGAAAGAAAAATAAAAAATAAAAAAATCGTGCTTGATTTTTTTTTTTTTATCTCAAAAAAATTGCGTCTCTTTCTGTATGCGATTTAGTGTCTTCTGGGCATGCAATTTTGTGAACACAATTTTCTTTTGTGGCCATGTTCTTATTCACGTTTTTCAGCATGGATTTGTGCCCTTTGTTTTTTTTGTTTTGTTTCTCTGCGTCTGAAGATCTCGGCGTCAACTTCTTCTAGCTTCTGGGTGTAGCAGGTTTACTTGCAGACGTTCTTTTTTTGTGCTCGACTCGTGTTTTCTTGACTTCTGTTCGTGTTTTGTTCAGCGCTGGCCCTGCAACTTTTGACGAGAGTTCTTGTTTCTGACGCGCCTCCTCTTGCAAACTGCGCGATTTTTTTTGTGAGCCGCGCAATGTGACGGTTGCATCTTCTTTGGCGGGATTTTGTTTCGGATCTCTGTGCTAGTGAACTTGTGTTTGGAGCTCAACGGTAGAGAAAGTCTTTAACTCTTATTTGATTCTTCTTCTACCTCAGTTCCGTTTTTCTGCAAATTGCAGCGGCTAGGGTTTGTTGTTTTTGAAGCCTCTGTTATAGTTTTTTGTTGATCCCTATGTTCCACCAAGTTTCCGGGACGGGGGGACGGCGGGACGGCGGGACGCGTTTCGGGGACGGCAAATTTTTGAGGGGATTTTAGGGGACGGGGGGACGGTTGTATAGTATATATATATATATATATAGGGGGAGAGAGAGAGAGATAAATTTTAAAAATATAGGGAAATTTCAAATTTAAGATATTCATATGAGTAATGATAATCATAACAATCACCAATCATATTGACATATGCATCATAAAATCGAATTATCAAACAAATTAATACTACAGCTACCTAATTGCATCCATGGACCATAATTCAAATTCATGTCAAATAGTCAATGTGCATATGATATAAAATAATAAAATGCCCAAAAGGCTACAAGTTTGTACTACAAATGTCAAAATGACAAAGTCACAAGTGTCCAAAGGCAAAACATAGAAATAGAAAGTATGATGATTGCCACTACTCGGCATCTGCCAACATTGCATCAAAATCAGACTCATAGTCTGAGTCACTGTCACTGTGAGGGGCTAGCTCATCTAATGGAACTCCAACCAATCCCTCCTGTCTCTCCTCCTCATCAATTTGTGTGACATCCTCTGGATCAACATCCCATCGTAATGCTGGAGTCTGTCTATACTCAGGAGTCTGACGATCCTGGAGTCGCAAAGCACTATGCACAGCCACTAATTTTTCTGCCCGTCTAGAGGTCAGCCTATTCCTCTTGATAGAGTGAATAAAGCCGTATGTTGACCAATTCCTCTCTGCAGCAGAGGAACTAGCAACCTGTGAGAGGAGACAAAATTTAAAAACTAAATTAGTAATTTAAATTTACTAATTAGGACATTCAATTTAAATTATGATTATATAAATGTTCAAACTTCAACACTATCACTCATCTAAATCAAATTATGTTAATGATAATCTAAAGTATTACCTGTGAAAGGAGGCGAACAGCAAGCGTCCTCAATTGTGGTGCATCCTTCCCATGCCATGACCACCATCCAATAGGATCCCTTTGAGCTACTGTAGTTCTATCTACCCTGGCCTCTGGTTTGCCGAATGTTGGACCACGGAGATTAACAAAATCAGTGAACTGTGTACGAACTAGACTGGCCTCCTCAATTGAATATATTTTTGCAAGGGCCCTCATAAACCCTTCTTTCACCTCATCATCATCACAAGGAGGCATCCTACCAGGTCTAGGTACATACCATTTGGGATTAAGAGCAAAGGCTGCCATATGAAGCGGGGTGTTCATAGTGTTCCACCGCCTTGTCACAATGGGCCTAATTTTTTGCTCATATAATCCCGAATTAGGATCCTTATCAGAAATTGCTTTCTTCATTTTTCCAAGCATGGAGTCAAAAGTTTCATAAATCTCTCCAAGACTTGGAGAGTCTGTATCAGCATATCTAATGACATCCACAATAGGTGAAATGATGGAGCAAACAAATCTGCAAACAAAAATTTGAAAAAAGACAAGTTAGAACTTAGAAAATAAAAAAATATTAATAATAAAATCATATATATATATTTTTATAAAATCAGCAATCAATAACAAATTATTAATTAACGATTTTTTTACCTCACATTGGACCACCAATTATCATCAAGAATTTTTTGTTTGATGCTTCTCCCTTCTGCAGTGCTTGCCATAGCCCATCTATTCCACTCTGAATTAACCATCATCAACTGTAGAGCCTCCTGTACCTCAAGCATCCTCTCTAACAAAATAAAGTAGCTGGCATACCTTGTTGCTACAGGCTTGAGAAATTCCTTCCTTGAAAATGTCCTAAAGAGGGCAAGTGAGGTGTGATGGTTGCAAATAAACATCTGAATGTCTCTAGCATCTACAACCACCTGGTGCACCCAATCCATCTTCCCTATGTCTTTCAATGCGTTGTTCAACGCATGAACACAACAAGGAGTCCAAAAGATGTGCTTGTAAGCACTCTCAACCATCAAACCTGCTAATCTGCACACACGTGCTGAATCAGTAACCACCTGCACAACATTGGTTGCCCCAACCTCCTCTATAGCCTCTTTCAAAATATTAAATTGGAATTCTGCATCCTTGCGCTTTCCAGAACAATCAATGGCTCTAAGGAAATATGGACCAGCTGAACATGTGACTATGATGTTTATAAGTGGCCGTTGTCTAATATCGGTCCACCCATCCATGATAATAGAGCAACCTGTTCTAATCCAACACTGTCTCATGTCCTCCATCACCACACTCACCTTAGAATATTCTTTTTCAAGGAGTGTAGTACGTAATTTATGTTCTCCAGGGGGAATGTATGAGGTACCAACATTTGCCACATCTCTAAACATTTGTTTGAAGTAGGGAGAACGTGCTACATGGAATGGGATAGCATGGGCATAGAAAAATTTGGCAATGGAAGAATCTGCCACATCTCGTGCTTGCACATTGAACATATTTTCAACTGTATTTTGCTGCTCACTAGAAGTAGCAGCCTTCCTCTTCCCTCTTGTGGAAATATGAACACCACCCGCACCACTACTACCACTACCAACACTAGGACTACCAAGCATAGAGGGCATAGGTGAGGTTGAATGTGCGGATTGAGTTTGCATAAGCTGATCCATAGGCCTTCCTCCGGCCTCCAAGTGCAATCTATAACACTCCATCCTCTCAAAATCTTTTATATCTTTACAACCCTTGACCCCATGGCCTCCAAAACCCAATAGATGAGAATAGACTCTTGTATAGCTCCCATTATATTTTTCTTTGCAAATGTGACATAGCCACAATCTACTACCCCCAGTGTTTTTCCCTTTGCCTTTGTCTATACGTGATGCTAGTTGAAGAAGAGGTTTTTTAGAATTAAAAGGGCCTTTTGCATATTTTTTCAAGTCTTCAGAAGGGATATCAAATGGGTTTGTTTGAGGCTGCCCCATATGAATTGATTGGTTTTCTTCCCCCCTCTCAACATCCCCACTATCTTCACTATTGCTGCTCATTTTGTTTTCTTTTGGTTTTTGCAAACTGAAAATTTAAAAAAAAAACAAAAAATCATACATTTTATCATTTTAACTTAGAAAAAAATGAAAAAAAATGAAAGATAATGAGAGATTAACTTACCTCTTTCACTTCTTTTGTTGGTTGCTTGCTTAATGCTCTCCTTTCTTCCTCCTAAATGCTGGTTTTTCTTCTCCAACAACTCCTTCAAACCCTTCTCTTTCTCTTCTCACTTTTGCTCTTGGCTGCAATTTTATCTTGGCAAGTTAAAATGAGATCAAATGAAGGTAAAAAAATGTTTTAAGTGGCCATATTAGGGTTGGGAAGGCGTGGGGCCCACAAAGCAATGTTTTAAAAAAGAAAAAATTAAAAAAAAACTTTATTTTTATGTCTTTTATGCTGCTGTGCGATAGGGGACGGCCGGCCGTCCCCGGGACAGTCGAGGGACGGCTAGGCGTCCCCTATCCGTCCAGGGGACGGCCTGGCAGTCCCCTGTCCACTCGGGGACGTTTCTGGCAATCGGGGACGTCCCCGAATTTCGGGGACTTTTGGGGGACGGCTGACAGCCGTCCCCTACGCGTTTCCTGTCCCCGAAACGGCACCGGGACGGGGACGGGGACGGGGCCGGGGGGCAAATACCCAGGGGACGCGTCCCCGTGTTTCCTTGGTTGATCCAATTGCTCTTGGAACCAGTTGTTGATCCTCCAACTCATTGCATAAAATTTTCGAAAGTCAAGGTTACTTGAGTGTTCTCCTCTAAAGCCTTTTGTTGTGCACACATCTTGATCTACAACAAGAGATATTGGTAGTGGAAATGATGCTCCATTGAATATCAAGTTGCTAGGATCTTCCCATATGAACCTCCAAAGGAAGGAAGAATCCAAATTGTTGGTCAAGTGCTTTGTATTTCCTAGGTGAGCTTTTTTGGCCACCCTTGGTTCAACTATATTTAGATAAACTCCCGATGACATACCCCCTCAACCAACTTCTAAATTCACAAAGCCTCTTTTTGTTTTGTAGGTTTGGCCATAAGAAGTCAGTTTATAATATGAGGTGTTGTGATGTCCCCCACATTGCCCAACCTTAAATTTGAATTTAGGCAGGAAATAGTGTTTTTACTTTTTTAACACTAAATTGAATTTAATATATTTAAAAATAATATTAAATAATATAATAATAATAATTTTTTAAATAATAATAAATATTTTAATCTGCTCTGGCCGACCCATTTGGGGACACATTCATGCTGGTATATATAATTGAATATTAGTTTTGTTGAGGATCATTACAGTTGGATGGATGTCTGTGGCTTTGTGAGAGACAAAACCCTCTTTAGATCAGTAGCAAGGTGAGACGAAAACCTCCCTTGCAGCTGCAAATTCTCTCCTATTATAGCGCCATTATTTCTAATTTCCTGCACTTCCTTTTAGGCTGGGCGAGTAACGTTTTTGCTTCGCAGGTGGCTATTCAAGCGAGTAGTGGCGGAGCCTTTGGCTTGTGCCACAATTGGTGCCATTCCGCCATTCCTATCATGCGGGTCTGGCAAGCAACCGGCAACCTGCAACTCACTGATACATTTAGGTCTCGTAATTAGCAGGCTTGGGCAAGGGAATTGAAGATTGGAATTCAAGCTGTGCTCCTATATGCTGATTGCCTGTATTGAATTATTTTGGGTGTGGACATATAACATCTATTATCTTTTGAAATTCCTGTAATACAATTTGCTGGTTCTGATTTGTATATCGTCAGGTTTTCTCATTGTGATCGCCTGTGTAACATCTGTGACTAATTATGTTCAGATCTGCGTATTTTCTCCTGGGTGCTATCATTCACTGTTGTGTGTATAAATCTGAGCATGTTATCTTGCAATTATGTTATCATTCATTGTGGCTGTGTATAAGCTGTGATTATGCTTGTTAGACAGATATTTATTCCTAATCAGATCTGAGTGTCAACAATTTTTGTTGCTGGGTGGAATCTGTGTTTGGCATCTTTCAGTGGTATTAGAGTTTGGCA
This sequence comes from Sequoia sempervirens, assembly GCA_007258455.2. Taxonomy (NCBI): domain Eukaryota; kingdom Viridiplantae; phylum Streptophyta; class Pinopsida; order Cupressales; family Cupressaceae; genus Sequoia; species Sequoia sempervirens. Next base: position 21,718 of record VDFB02055247.1, read on the forward strand.
TCTTGCCAGTGTGTGTACCCTTTTATGAACAACAGGGATCTAAGGTATCATCTTAGGGAAAAGAAGATGGCTACCGTGGATGACAAGGAAGACGAAGGTCAACAGTTTGTTAGGTAATCCAAAGAATTCCAATCTAACATGAGGGAGACTATGGTGGAAATGGTTCAGCTGTTGAGGGGATTGAACCAGCAATTGAGTGCTGGTAGGACTATGGCAAATGGAGCTGAGGGAAGTAGCTCAGGTGTGGTGAAACCTGCAGCCGCTGCAAAAACTTTCAGAGCCAAATTCCTGGAAAGAGGAGCAGAAAATGAATAAAAAATGCCACCCAGTCAGGAGGATGAAATTGCCAAACTTCATAACGAATATCATGTTTTGAATGCTGCCATTTGCAAAGATTTAACTTTCACAGAGTTTCATGACATGAAGAAAAGGAGTGGGCATATGAGTAGAAGGTATGAAGATAGGAAAGATATCCAACATCGTTTGGGAATTATCACCATTCCAGTTTTTGATGGATCAGGGAGCTCCTTAGCAAGGGCTTGGTTGCAGAAATTAGATACATATTTCTCTTTGAATCCAATGCATGAAGAGGAAGCCATCAAATTTGCCACCTTGCATCTTGAGGGATTGGCCCATGAATGGTGGTATCATAGTATGGTAACACAAGGACATGACTCCATCGCAACCTTGGAAAAATTCAGCTAAAGATTGACAAAGAGATTTAGGAAAGATCCAAAGATTCATTTCCGTGAATTGGCACAGCTGAGGCAAGAGGGCAAAGTGGAAGAATATGTTGCTGAGTTTGAGAGACTTGTAGTGATGGTCCCCGAGGTGATAGAAGACTCATTCATAGTCCTCTTTATTAAGGGCCTATACTAACCCCTCAAGGGAGTGGTGAGGGCATTTGATCCTATCTCACTACAAGATGCTATTAGGAGAGCCTTGAACTTGGAGGACTTGGTGGCCAAGGACAAATCATACACCAAAAAGGCACCTCCTTTTGTTCCCAAGAGATTTCCTCCGGAGGACATTCCCCCACGTAGGGTAGCACCACCCAAGTGCAGCCAATCAACATCTAAGAATGAGCTTCGAAGGAGTAAGTTGTGTTTTACATGTAGAGAGCCATGGCAGCTAGGTCACCGCTGTTTAGGGAAGGGCCTCATACACTACATTGAGGTGGTTTTAGATGAAGATTCAGAGAATGAGGTAGTTGATCTAGAGATAGCTGTGATTGAAGATGTGCACGAAACTCAAGAGAATGGGCATCTAGGAGGCACACTTGCAGCACTATCAAGAGCACCGGGATATCATTCATTTTGGGTTAGAGGAGTTTTGCAAGGGCAAGAGTGACAGTTTTGATTGAGAGTGGGGCTACCCACAATTTTATTGATGAGAGGCTGGTAACTAAGATGGGATTGAAGACTGAAGATTTTGAAGGGTTTAATGTCACAGTGGCTGATGGATACACTCTACCCTGTAATAGGAGGATTCAGTAGTTGGATTTGACTCTTGGCGGTCATAAGATGAGGGATGACTTTTATGTGATTGTCATAGGTGACACAAAGGTGGTTCTAGGAGTGCAATGGCTACATTCTCTCGGAGAGTACACACAAAATTACCAAACTATGGAGCTGAAGTTCAAAACTAATGGGAAGGAGGTAGTCCTTCATGGCCTTTCTAATGGAGGTCCCATGGTGGTTTCTACCAAACAGATGGAGAGAGCTTTGCGTAGAGATCAGGTAGCATGTTCAGCTGAGTGTTTGATTATGGATTCAGGGCCCTCCAAGGAATGGAGATCTTATCATGCGGGCATACAACCATCCTGGATAATCATAGGAAGGTCTGTGACGACATTCCTCTCGGGTTACCTCCAAAGAGGGGCTTCCAGCATGTGATTGAGCTTGAGGAGGGGGCAAAACCAGTCATCACTACCCCCTATCATCATCCTTGGGCGTATAAGGAGGAGGTTGAGAAGACAATTAAGGAGTTGCTAGACAAGGGCATATATGCCCAAGCTCTAGCCCCTTTGCCTCATCAGTGGTCTTGGTCAAAAGAAGGAACGTTGAGGATGTGTATAAACTATAAACTATAGAGCACTCAATAAGAAAATCAAGAACTGCTACCAAATTCCCAGGATTGACGAATTGATAGATGAGCTCCATGGCACAGTATACTTCTCCAAAATTGATTTGCGATCAGGGTATCATTAGATAAGGATGAGAGAGGAAGATGTGCACAAGACAACTTTTAGGTGCCATTATGGACATTATGAGTTTTTAGTCATGCCTTTTGGATTAACCAATGCCCTTGCCACTTTCGACATGAATCAAGTATTCATTATGCTATTGAGGAAATTCGTATTGGTTTTCTTTGATGATATCTTGATCTACAATAAGACATGGGAGGATCATTTGAAGCATATAGATGAGGTACTTGGCATTCTTGAGCAGCATTCATTCTACACCAAGGTATCAAAATGTGAGTTTAGTTTAACTGAAATTTTGTGTTTGGGGCATATGATTAGTGCTCAAGGGGTTAGTGTTGATGAGGAGAAGATCAAGGCAATCCAAGATTGGCCTAGATGAAGTACTTTGTCACAATTGAGAGGATTTGTGGGCTTATGCAGTTACTATAGGAGGTTTGTGAAAGGGTTTTCACAACTTGCAGCCCCATTGACCAATTCAACGAAGAAGGGGGCATTCTCTTGGAGCCCTGTAGCTCAACAAGCTTTTGATAAGCTTAAGGAGGTGATAAGTTGATGTCTTGTTTTGACTATAATTATTATAAATGCAAATATTGTTCAAGAATAGATGCGAAGATAAATCTAAGATTGGCATTATGTAAAATGACTATTATCTGCAATGTTTTCTGATTTATTGTAATTATTATTTCTCTTAATCTTCTACAAAACATTTACACAGATGACATGGATCAAGATGGCAAAGATGTAAATATGGCTGGGGCTGTGAAGACAAAGAAGTCACGGACAGAGTCAGGGTCAGGTCAAAGAAAGATTGACACAGATAATTTTAAAACAAAGTTGAAGAGGAAAACAAGACCTTATGTGGAGGTAATCTGCAAAATATCCTGTGATCAATTTCTCAAAAGAGCATGAAATACTTTATATATAAAGTTTGAGTTGGGATTTAAATATTTATTGCATTGCAGCTTACCTATTAAAGCACCATTAACATAGTACATACCATGTGTTTATCACTAAATATTCAGATCATCCACATCCTTAATTTTTGCAATCTTTGTTCAATGTATTGCCATTGTTCCAGCTGTCAAAAATATATAATGTGCCAAGTTAGAGAAAATCAAGCAAATATATGATACAAACTCAAAAAATGGAGAGAGAAAGGGTTATCCTATCCTTTGAGTCCATCAGAAAATGTAATGTTTGAATGCATAAAGGGAGAGAGATAACCAGTGTTTCTCCAAGTTTCTGGGATGGGGGGATGTGAAAATGGAAAATATCCGTAAAAATTATATATATATATATATATATATATATATGTATTTTTAAATCCTAAATTTTGGGCACAGTAGGGGGATGGTGGGGGAACAGTTAACACACACACACACACACATATGGTGGGGGAACTATATATATGGTGGGGGTATATATATATATATATATTTGCCATTCTTTTAGCTGTATTTCATCTTGTTTCAAAAAGGCTAGGAGGTAATATATTCAAGAATCAAGATTATTTCTCAGACTAAAGTTCACTGGCTAAGCAGTTGGAGATTTGCCAATGCTTATTTCTAGAATCTTTGGATGGTGGGGGAACAGTTAACACACATACACACACGTATGCGGTGGGGGAACTATATATATATAGTTCCCCCACCATATATATATATATAAATATATTTGCCATTCTTTTAGCTGTATTTCATGTTGTTTTAAAAAGGCTAGGAGGTAATATATTCAAGAATTAAGGTTGTTTCTCGGACTAAAGTTCACTGGCTAAGCACTTAGAGATTTGCCAATGCTTATTTCTAGAAGCTTTGACTAAAAGCAAATATACACAGATAATCAGGTCAATTGACGTGTGGCAAAGACTTGATGCTTCAAGGTTTCCACAAACAGAATATTTTCAATGCATGCAAAAATGTTAGTTACAATACAAGCTTAAACTGCCCAGTCTTCTGGCAGTTAAATTAAACTCTCCACCAATTATTGTTTATAAATCTTGATCTCTGCTCAGAGGAAATTAAAGAGAACAGCTTAAAATAGCTATTTTATTGGACGTGTATCAAAGAAGTCCGGGGCTCTTGGATGCTGCCATTTGTTTGTAGTTAGAATCCCAAATAAAGATCTCAATTTACCCCATTGTTGCTGCTGTTGTTACTATTTCATTTTCTTACAGTGCCCCAGTTTTGGGTGGATTCCCTTTATTTTCCAATCTGGAAATAGCATAGATGATAAAAGAGGAATGGAACTGCTCTTACTATGAAAATCTGCAAGATGGAGACTACACTTTCAACGGTAGAGTTGCACACTCTTATAACTGATTTCTTTGGCGCACAGACTCTATGATGCGAAACACATAAGATTCTATCCAAAGCTCTTCATGATTAATGTCATAGTCAATGAGTAAACAACAGATAACCAACTAATTGTCAACTAACCCTTATATACAGGGTTAATTAATGCACCATTTTACTAAACATTAAAAGAATTACAATGTTACTATTTAATAGTGTATTTACTTCCTATGTTAATGTACTTTTATAAGTACATATAACCTACATTTACGAGCATTTTTATTAACTAGTTTAGAACCCTTCATTAATAGTAGGATATGAAATCATGAAAGTTTATTTTTCAATTTAATAAACATTTCAATATAGAGAAATTTCTTAAAATATATCTGCTGCTTTATCTTGAGTTGGGTGATAAATCAACTCCGTAGAAACTTTTTTAACCACCAAAGTGGATAAAATGGACCGAACTTTAATGTGCTTGGAAGACTAGATTTTTGACTAGTTTGAGCACTTGATTATCAGAAAATATATTTGTAGGCTTCTCTTGATGTGATTGTAAATTTCAGTCAAGATCCTCCTGAGCCAAACTGCCTGGCGTGCAGCTAAAACAATAACCTTTTAATTTGCTTGTGTTGAAGAGAAAGTATCAGTCTTTATTTCTTGCTCACCCAAGTTATTGCAGCAGTTCCAGAACTAAAGATATATCTTGTCGTTCACTTGCTCTCATCTGGCTCAATTTGAAAATCATCAGAAACACTCTACCATTCCAAATTCCAATGTGCCTTTGATGTAGTTGAAGATATTTTTTCCTTGCCCACCAATGAGCAGCATTTTACTTAATGTGAAATCTGCTGACATAGCTAACAAGAAAATATCGTCTATGGAGAAAGATATATTATCATTATGTTACCTACCAATTTTTGATAAAATGATTTGGCAAACTTGTTAATAGAATTCACTTGAGGATGTTAGTTTTGAACCAGCCTCAATAGGGTCATCATTGACTCACAACATGACGTCTTCAATTTTTCAAGTTCTCTTGTATGCTTTTGCTAAAAATTAAACATTCCATCTGTTAGCAAGAATTAAACCCATGAACAATAGTGTACTTGAACCAAATTTGTGATGTTAATTGTAGATCAAAGATATGGTTTTACATTGATAATACTGTTTGTATCACTTCTAGTGATGATTAATTTATCTGAATAAGTAATAAGAAAGATTCTTAATCCATTGAACTTTTGACATAAATATTGGGATCTGAAGGAATAGTTAAAAACTGATCCATTTTGATGTACTGTGGGCTTGGCACTTGCTTCATCTGTATAGAGTGCTTTCAACAACATGCACACAAGTTTTGTCTTGCCAACAGCCACAAAACTTTGCATCATGTGCAGTTCCTTTAAATCACTATTCTAAAAGGCACTTTTAACACCCGTTATAAATATTTTCCAACAAATCTAAGAAGCTATGGTAGTCATTAACTTGATTATCTTCAGTTTAGTGGTAGGCACAGATGTTTCTTCTTAGTCTTCTCCCTTTCTATCAAGAAAACCCCTTTACTACAAGACTACAAGCCTTGTTTTGTGTTTGTCTAGTGAATCATCCACCTTTATTATGGGTTTACAAACCCATTTGTAACCAATTGCCTTTCTACTTGGTGACAATTGGTAACCACCCAAGTTTCCTTTTGCACCGAAGCATAGTGCTAAGCATTCATGGTAGCCTCTTACTCCGATGTTACTTGTGCTTTCTTTTAAGAAGACTCACTCATATAGTTAGCTAAAAAACAGAATTATCATTAACACTCATATTTTTAGCTAAAAAACAGAATTGTCATTAACATCGAATGTGTGAATCATATGCATTATTGACATTTCTTTTTGGTCTTGAAGCAGCATTTGATATGCCCAACTCATCCTGCCTTAAATATAGCATGATACCTCTTTGGTCTCCTTATTGATGCGAGCACCTTAATTGAACCAGATTTGATCATATCTAAATCAGTGCTATTAACCTCCTTTCCAAGAGGCAAATCAGCCTCTCCAATGGGCAAATCAGCCTCTCTAGTGGGCATTTCAGCCCCTATAACTTCTTGATCTTTACTGCAATCTAAGTATTTTTCAACTTAAAACCATGTGATTAGGACTTAAAATACATGGAGAATTTGATTTTACTGCTGATTTCTTTTGAAAACGAGAATTGAAGAGATTGTCACCCTCATCAAAATTAATATTCCGAGTGATAGTTACCTTTCTAGTTGACATCTCCATGAGTCTATAAGCTTTTGACTGCCACTAAGCTAACATAGATGAATTTTTAGTTATTGTAATGTTCCCTTTTTGGGAGAACTCTAAATCTGCCCTAATTTAATAATTTATCAATTTCAAGTGATCACCTTGGTTTTGGAGATGTTTATAGTGCGAGTAGGCCCCTGCAAAGCAGAGTTAGAGAATATTTACAAGATAATACTAATTGGAATACATATAAGGAAAACAAAGAGAACATAGTTAGGGATACAACTCCCTGTTTAGACCTGCAAATATGTTAGTAGACATAAATAAAGACAACACATTATTATAAGTATATTAATTTTCTTTAGATTTTCTAATTCATTCTTCCTTGAACATAATGGTCTGATATGGTGCCCAAGAAACCCTCTACCCTAGGCCCAAGAGCAGTACACCCCTCTTGGCCCCACATGGCTCCTTGCCATCCATATGGGGTGGTGTGCCTAGTGAGGCGTCCTATTGCCATTCCCCTATATCAGAACCATTATTGCCTAATCATGTTGGGAGGTTGAGGGTGCAACTACAGCATGGTGTCCTGGGAAGTTACTCCCTCTAAGCCCAAGAGCAGTACACCCCTCTTGGCCCACATGTGGCAGGCCTCAGCCATCCACCATGGGGTGGTGTACTTAGAGGATGACCCCAATGCTGTTTCCCCTCCTCGTAGGCCCTTAACTCCCTTCATCATGTATGGTTGCTACAGTCAGAAAATATGAACATCATTCCATAATATAGTCTGTTCTTACATGTTTAAATCAATGTCACAGATCTATGATTAATATTCAGCAATAATTGATAACTCAGAATTATATAGATATATAGACTGCTATTATCATAACCAAGATATTGGATTTTCTGCAAACTTACTGTTTATACAATAATTAAATGCATAATCTGTTCATCTACAGATTGTAATATATTTACAAAATATTATATGCAGACATACCTCTGTTCCGCTAATACTGGAGTCTTAATCAGAATTGGGATTGCCTTCAGTACTGCCCGTGTGCAGAATAATGTGTTTACTTCCGCCTTTATGGATGATTCGATAGTCTGCTGTGTGCAGAATATGTTCTTTCTTCTCACCGATTCCTATGTTGCTGTTCCTCATTACATTATCACCACTCTCAAGGTAATTTATCTCTGCCTATCCCTCTTCTCCGCCCCCTCTACTCCTTATTCCACTTATACCTTGATGTCTCTTTGAAAGGAGACACCATTCCACCATATCACTTGCCAACAGAACGGTTCCTTTTATTGCTACCATTCATAACTAATCATTGATTATAGTCGTTGCTTGTTTAATTGTTGCCTTTTAATCTTTATCAACTATTGTCTCTTCATACAGTTATCTCCATTGTTACCTTCCTAATGACCCGCTATTCTTTATCGTTTACTTAGGCCAGCATAGTCACTGTTACTATATATAATCAGATTGCCTTTTATAATGCCCCATTCTCCCAGTGGTTGATTGCTATCTTCTATCTGTTTGGCTTTAATGATAAAGGCTTCACTTATAGATTGGTTCTATTATATCTCACAAATTCCTTTACTTAGTTGTCAAATATTATATTAATTGTTATTGGCTTGCCCATATGCGATGGCGATTAGAGGTGATGTAATAGTGAAAATTCTGATAATCATACCTGGAGTGGTGATGCGTCGAGAGTGGCGGTATCGACTCTTCAGATAACAACAAACATAATAAGATAAAGGTAGCGGCAATGAATAGATTGATTGGGTCTTTGTCTGAAGTCAAACCGATGTGTCTTCAAATATTGGAACATAGTATATAATATGAGCCCGATGATGAGTATTCTTTGGATATGAGCAACAATTTGCTAGTGGCGGGAAACGGATAGTTCGATAGTTTTCATGACGGCCTAGGTTAATTGATTAGTGTTCAATGAGAGAGCCCGACAATGATACATCCTGAAGACTCCATTTAACTCGAGTGCCACTAAAATCGATTTGCCAAATACATTGGAGCTGATATATTTGTAGGGCGCAATAATTTGAGTATATTAATATTTGCATTTTAATATTTATAACATTATATATAATATTTATTCTATTTAAATTGTCAATATATATATTTTAATAAGTATAATTATAATGTTATTTTTGATAATTATACTTATAATGATATTGAGTGGTTAATATTTTTAAATATGTATTTTGTAATCCGAGTGTTATGATTTTGGGGACATGACAGATTAGGACTTAAAATACATGGAGAATTTGATTTTACTGCTGGTTTCTTTTGAAAATGAGAAATGAAGAGATTGTCACCCTCATCAAAATTAATATTCCGAGTGATAGTTACCTTTCTAATTGACATCTCCAGTCTATAAGCTTTTGACTGCCACTAAGCTAACATAAATGAATTTTTAGTTATTTTAATCTTATATATTGCCAATTTGTTTGAAACATGAATATATGCACTGTAACCCAATATTTTAAAGAAATCGAGCTTTGGTGTCTTGTACAAGTAGGCTTCCTACAGTTTAATCCCTTACAACCCTTTGGATGAGCTCCAGTTAAGATTATAGACAACTTTGTTTACTGTTTTGTCCGAAACTCCATAGGCATGCTTGTTCCTGAGCATATGTCAAGTTATTTCTATCACTACTTGACTCCACTTCTCCACAACTTCATTTTGTCAATTTGTTGCCGCATACTGGGGCAAAAAATGTCTTTGCTTATTTTGGTAAAAAATCATGAAATGATTTGCTACAAAACTCACAACCATTATCAGTACATAAGAACTTAATTTTCTGATTGAATTCAACCTCTACAGTAGCTTTAAACTGATTGAATTTCCCAAATATCTTACTCTGGCATTAGAGAAAACACATCCACATCCTCCAACCGTAATCATCAACAAAAAGTTATTAAGTGTAGGGCACTGGCATTGAAATGCAAGTTGTTTTACCTTTATTTGGCTGCAAACAATGTATTCATTAAATTGAGATAAGAAGTGGCCCTCCATGCTATTTACTTTGGGAATGCTTTCCTGTCATGTTTTCCCTTCAAACAGGCTGAACATGCCTGCTTTTCAATCTGAAATGAAGGCAAACCAATAACCATATTATTCTTCTATCCTTTTAGTTCTCCATGCCCTTGGTGCCGAACTGAGTTGGATACAGCCAAAGAATTAACTTTTAATGTGTTGGCAGCCTTATCTATATTGACTATGCACTTTGACCCCCATGGCAAGGTCCTTACCACTACTCTTCTCCTCAACTACACAATTATTGTACAAAAACCACATTATCTCCAAAGTGTCTGTAACGAGTGATCCAATGACTAGCAAGCAATAGGTGGGACTAAATGGGCACAATCAGTAGACCATGAGAACATCTCCTTTTGATATAGATTTTTCCATTAGCTTTGGCAGTTGGATTGGGTGTGCCCTACTGTCTCCATGTGAAATTCAACAAGCTTTACAACATCAAGATAATACAAATCAGCAATCAACATTAGATGAAGGAAATACTACTTTAGTCTTTGGCAGCTGAAAAAAGCCAAATGGCATCCAGATTCCAATAAAATGATAAATTTATTTAGGAGGTTAACAAATTCCAACAAGTCTATTTTAGGAAAATCAAATATCCCATGCAGTTGGCTTGCCCATTCTTCATGATAATCCCTTTGAAGTTCTTGATGGAATTGACTCTTAAAGATTTAGATGGGATTCAAGACTGCCAAATCAACATTCCATCCCCATCACTGATCCACTTAAATCTAGAAACCCCTCTTCAGAGTGCTTAGTCATGGATCAAAAGAAGGCTTAGGCCAAGAAATTCTCAAATTCACCTCCATTGCTGATACCTCAAAGGTGGAATCTTGCAGATGAAACAAAAAAGTAAATTGGCAAGTGTGAAAGGGTCTTATCTCCACTATCTCCAAGATTATCCACAGCATAAATAAATGAGAAACATTCCTAAAACACTAATATCACTGAGATTGATGGAAAGCTAGTAGAGTGCAGCTCTGAAGATAAGAAAAGCTACTGGGCACGACAATGTATGGGGCAGTGATAAAAGAGGATGAAGTAAAGATCAATGAGGAGCTTGAGAAGTCTTTCGGCTTTCCACATCAAAGTGCAAGTGAGAACCATGAAGTTCAGTACTCTTTTTGATTCTGTTCACAAAGGAATTTGGTTTTCAATACACTGGATGAAAATTTTGGGCTCAAGATATAAAGACATTTATAACCATACCCATTAGGTTGGTTGCACAAGAACACTAAAATGCAAGTCTTTGGTTGATGCAAGTATAGGTTTTCCATAGCTGTTAGCTACATCAGTGAAATTGTATGTAATAGCTCCTGCTGAATTTGAGCAAGGCAATGCTTGGAAGTTTAGATATGTGGGAAAGGAGATGCAGTCTTTTTAGGAAGAGAGAATCAAGTTGATTAAATAATCTTTGGGTTCCCTAATGAATTGCTTTTATTAATATGACCAGACATGCTACCATTCACTTATCTGTTGTATTTGTTTTTAACATAGATGTATTGGCTAGAAAAAGTGCTCTGTCTTAGGTGGTCAAGAGTTTCACTTTGTTGATGTAAGAGCTTTTAGGTGGTCAAATCCATAGATCAAGAACAAGGGTTTCCTTGTTGATCCAGCTGGGGTCAATCCTTGGTCAACACTAAAAAGGAATGCTATCTAGGGTGTAGTGTGCTGCTTGTGACTAGTTGGTATCGTTTGCAACTAATAGTATAGATTTGAGTGTTTAAAAACAACTAACAGGATAGATTGTCTACAAACAACTAGTAGTATAGCTTGAGTGCTTTAGGGCAAGAAGTAATTACAACTTCTTCTTGAACCTAGTATTTTGTTGCCCCTTCTGTTATTCCAGCACCACATGCATTTGTCAACACTATCTCCAAAATCTTGTCAAATGGTTATCTGATACTATTGGCTTAAGGATGATATGGACCAAAGAAGCATAAATCCTCAAAAAATTGCAAAAATTCCGATTTTAAAAAAATCTTCAGCTGAAATGATTTTTTCCCCAAAAAACCTGATTTGATTAGTCGTGATTTTCAATGATGTCCAATGATTTTTAAGTGTATAAATCGTGAAAAAAGTGCGGCAAAATCTCATAAAAAGCACGAAGAAATTGCCCAATAACCCTGTCACAAAACCATAACTGTGCAAAATCACCATTTAATCGGGTTTTTTCGTTGATTTTTAGCACAAAACTGAGCATTGACCGTTGGGACGTGGGTCACCATCAAAGATTCACTAGATTTCATTAGGTTGTTGAGGCAAATTGTAGGCAGGCAGCCTTGAATGGACATATATTTTTAATAGATGTTAAGGACATTAAAATAGAGACACATTCTGTGGTATGCTTCTATGTTTGATGTTAAGGACATTAAAATAGAGACACGTTCTTTGGTATGCTTCTATGTTTGATGTTAAGGACATTAACAATGAATGGTTAAGAGACGTGTTGCGTTTTTCTCTATATCCACACTACTATCATTTGCCTTAGGCTCTTAATAATGCTTTCCATGTATATAAATCCAAAGACACATTTTAGAGGGAAATAGTATACAATATCATAAATACTAAGTAAGGCTTCTATCTTATTTTTTTAAAACATCTGAATCTTATAAACTTACTTGCCAAAAGTAAATATAGAAAGCCAAACTAAATTGAAATGAAATTCTATTGGCTTGATATAAACCTAAAGAGGTTTGTTTTCTTTCAATGCTTGTGATTTTGTTTAGATTATCAAGGTTAGGTTGGGACAAATTTCCTTTTTAGATGCTAACAAAATATGATAATTTGGAGCTTCAATTTGGCACTGGCCATCAAGTTTTAATGATAAGCGGGTAGGGTAGTGACAATTGTATAATCAAGTGGGAAGCATTTAAGTATATACATAATAGTATATAGACATTGTGGAATCAGAAGCAAAATGGTCCCTATTAGAAAGATAAAAAATAGCTTGTAGTGCTGAAAAAATAAATTATAGTAGTATTTTATATGAAAATGAAAGATTGTTTTGGTTATATTTAAATTTCCTATATATTCTGTGGGCTTAATGCTTTGTTAATTGGTGAAACTCACTGCTTAAATCATACCTTGCACTTGTTTAGGAACTACATTCCATTTAGGATCATCATATATATGGAGGTTCAAAAGGCCTGCTAGGAGTACAATAGCAGTGCATGAATGCTTTAGACATATATAGAGTCGCATTCCATGCATGTTAATAGGTACTAGGCAAACTAATACATGCCTCGAGAGAAGTCATGCCCTAGTCTTGTGGGCTTATCTTAATCCCTCCCAAGGCAAGCCTCATATATTTTCTCTTTAACGATCCAGATAGATTTCAATGACAACTGTCCCATTGAAATGGAATGTTCCTCGTGCTTTGATTTTCTATTGAAACTTGTACCTATAATCTCTCAAATTCTCAACTCATAGTCCATCAATGTTTTTAACTCCATCCACTTATACCAAAATCAAGGAAAATTTACTTGAACAATAGTAGCTAAAATTGTGGCTCAAATAGTTGCTCTCTTTTTTTGTACTAGTAGGTCTTTATTATCTAATGGAAAAATATTTAAAACTCCCTGTACTCTTTTACAAATCTGCTAAAATAGTTATCAATGAGAACATTTCAATATCATTTATGGTCTTTTGAGATTTAAGATTTTGTTTCAAAAGCATTTTCTATTACTCTATCCTAAGCTATTTGATTCAAAACCTATTAAGTTGAACTTTGCAATTGCTTGTTTTCTTATATAATTTCTTTTTCACACTTTTCATATGGTTCTCTTTGACATTGTTCTAGAAATTGCAAGTACTGTTAAATCACAAATATGAACTAGTTGATTTCCATTTTGTAATTTATGATGTCTACTTAGCAAAGAAAAACTGTCTTTTTTATGACTTTCTTGAGCCTAAGGATTTTGAGATTCTAGCTACCAACTTGGATATCATGAGGTTGAATGACTTAGGAGAAGCTCTAATCTAAGAGCTTCATCATCAAGACCTGCAACCCTCTAGCATAGCTCTATTTGTAGTAGCAACAGTCATTGGCTACGCTTGATATTTTGGAACTTTGTACTTAGTTTATAGGTTGACTTTGTACAAACTATATAGTAATTGAAATTTTATCAACTATAACCATCCAGTATTTTTTAGATATATAAACTAGGTGCAATAGGGGGCCTAAGCCCAAATACAACATTAACCAATCATGAAACCATGGAAAAATTACAAAAAATTGACTTATATTATGCTTGAAGCAGTCTGTGCAACTTTTTTGGCCGATCTAGGCCCAACAGCTAACCTTAAACCTCCATCACCACCGCTTCAATGCTGCTTCCTTCCTTGCCACCACGATCTTGGTCCTTTGCTCCAACTGACAACACTATTAATGTGAGCTCTTCTGACAAATTACGCGCCGCCGTTATCTCTTTTAATGGGGCTATATTCCTTGCAACCTCTGCCGAGCATGCCTCCACATTTTCGTCAACACTCCAGATGATGAAAGGAATCCAGGGGCCATTAATTGGTAGCATCAACTGTGTGAAAACTCCGCTGCACGGTCTTAGCCCCATCCCCTCGACTGCCATGCTCAAATAATATTCCATAGCCTCTCGCCTCCTTGCTTTCACAAGCTTCTGCATCAAAAACTGCACCATGTCTCTCTCCTCCCGCAAATGAAGTAGCCATGCCATAAACATGGAGGTAATGTTTGAATTCACTTTGAATTGATTGGAGGAAAACAGGAAACAAGCGCCCAGTATCCTTTTTATGGCCTCCAGAGTCTCCTCGTCCTCAGCATTGAACAAACGCTTGAGCTTGGTATCTGACACTACACCACGGAAGGCCATTTGCCTCTCCTTAGCCCCTAAACAGATGGTAGTCTCCATGGTTTTTTCTACTTCCTGTGAGCCTTCATTGCACCATTTAAAAGCTCTCCTCCACCCCCTGTATCTCTTGGCATTTAAGACTCTTTGCTAGGCCATGCCTCAAGCTCGCCAACCCGTATCTATCCAGGTGATTACACGCATGTGAGATGGCCGCCATTAAACATTGGCGTCCCATCGATATCCCCATTTGTATTGGTTGCTTGTTTTGAAAGCTGATTGGCACCTATGTTCACTTCCCTGTAAATATGGGAGATTTTAAAGTATTCGAAGAACGACAACTCCACTGTACATCCTAACCATTTTTCTAATTTCCAGTTTGGTGTTGAGCCCCTCCAAATTGCATTGATAACTATCATCGAGTCACCTTTGATGTGCAAGTATCCCAACCTCTTGCAAAGAGTAATACCTAGCCAAGTAGCTTGGTACTAGGCAAACTAATACAATGAGCACTTGTGTTACCAGTGCTTTGGTACCTAATTGTTGGTAACTGTCTCAAAGTCTTTTATCAAGTAAAATGACATTTCTTGTCTCTGCTGACCATTTTCTTGCTTTTTGAACCGAATCACTCCTTTGAATATTTCCTGTTCTAAACAGTTAACCCTTTAAGGGGACGCTGGTAAAAAGCTAACAACTATTTTAGGAAAGTACCTTAAAAGCTGGTGGTGCAATGTGGTAGGAACTTTTATTTAGAGTTGTCTGTAGTATCTTCGACATTGAAGTTAACCTTAAATGTGGCCTTCAAGTACTGATAATTCTGAATTTACTTTCATTCATTGCATACTGGTAGAACATTTGTGCTTTAGATTGGTAGGCTGGAAATAATATGGTTTGTAAACTCTCACGCTTTAGATATTTCATTCTCGAAAAAACTGAAGGAAAGGGTACTGGGGTTTGGAGCATGGTTTAGGATAGAGAAGGAATATTCTTCAAAGCATTGTTTCCAACATTTAATGTTAACTACCTATTCAATTTTGTTAGGATGTGAGTGGAAGTGAATCTTAGCAAAGGCAGTAGCAGTAGAGTGACTGAAATTCTCTGGCAGTAGGTGGTCCTATAATTTATGATAATCTGGTCCATTAGGAGTAGTGTCTACCATGAATACAAGTGCTTTGAGTCTTATGTCTGTGAATGGCATTGATTGCAAAATAAGAAAAATGTCAATCAAGATGGTAATCATAAAGTGACTGACATAAAAGAGATTGAACTGGCTTAAAAGCATATTGTAGGTAACTTGGGAAGAAGATGCCTTGGTAGTCAAGGAACAGTAAAAATTTCAAAGGATGGCTGATGATGAAAATGACCTGGAAAAAATGTAGAAAGTTAATCCATTTCTAAAGGAGTTTAAATTATCCAATGAGGAAAGTGAAATTGATTGAGGATAGCCTTAACTGAGAAAAGTGTATATATATTACTTTCTGTTTCATGCTGTCCCAAAAATCTGGTTACTTTGCCATCTGAAAATGTGTCCCAATATCCCTTGTCCTCCGGTCCTGGAAGGTTGCAGAAACATACAAGATTCATCACATCTTCAAAGCCTCTACCCAGTTAAAATACTTCAGTTAAAAAGTCAATTCAAACCAGGCATAGTCACCAGTAACTTCAGTCAGGGAATGCATTTATCTTAGTTTCCACATCTTCTGGTGATTATTTATATATAATATACCTGAACCCTTATTAATTTACTCATGTACCCTGATTGAAATAGTGTCACTACTCCACGTGACTACAGAACCAATTGACAACAATTTTGACAGATTTATGGCACCTAATCATAGTTATAGGTAGCTTAGTAGGATGGGCTTTGTTTTGAAGAACCATCAATGGACATTAATCTCAGCTTTGTAAATGTACTTTGTTGATTTTGTAATTGATGTGTTGTGCTTTTAGTTTAAATCCTCCTACATGAGACTTCTTGTAACTATATAGTTCTATAGTTATTTGTAGATGGAGCCCTTCAAGGTGCCTGCTTTATTATCAATTACTTATAGCCATAGGCATATTATAAAGTTGACAGCATGATTTTAATTGAAGGCTTGTTTATGATTTATTTTATCTCTATACTATTATTTCTTGTTAGGTTTAAATTTCATAGCGCTCTATGTTTATTGTGAATAGTCTGGAAATTTCCAAAATAATTCTTCTGAATAACAGTCAATTGCTGTCTAAAAAATCTGGTTATTTTTGTGCCATCTGAAAATGTGTCCCAATATCCCTTGACCTCTGGTCCTGGAAAGTTGCAGAAACATACAAGATTCATCACATATTCAAAGCCCTACCTAGTTAAAATATTTTAGTTAAAAATTCAATTCAAACCAGGCATAGTCACCAGTAACTTCAGTCAGGGAATGCATTTATCTTAGTTTCCACATCTTCTGGTGATTTATTATATATAATATACCTGTACCCTTAGTAATTTACTCATGTACCGTGATTGAAATAGTGTTACTACTCCATGTGATTACAGAACCGATTGACAACAATTTTGACAGATTTATGGCACCTAATCATAGTTATAGGTACCTTTGTTGGATGGGCTTGTTTTGAGAACCATCTATGGACATTAATCTCAGCTTTCTAAATGTACTTTGTTGATTTTGTAATTTGATGTGTTGTGCTTTTAGTTTAAATCCTCCTACATGAGACTTCTTGTAACTATATAGCTCTTTAGTTATTTCTAGATGGAGCCCTTCAAGGTGCCTGCTTTATTGTCAATTACTTATAGCATATCATAAAGTTGACATCATGTTTTTAATTGAAGGCTTGTTTATGATTTATTTTATCTCTATACTATTATTGCTTGTTAGTTTTAAATTTCATAGCGCTCTATGCTTATTGTGAATAATCTGGAAATTTCCAAAATAATTCTTCTGAATAACAGTCAATTGCATCTCAAATTTCGAAGAAAAAAGATTGAAGTTTGATACGAGGAATGTTGCTTTGTCAGGTTGAATATGAGGATGCTGCTCAACAAGAAGTTGCATACAACTAAATTGATCTAACATCTAATGGCTATTTTTGTATATCGACACTGATTTGGAAACGACAAGTTCTTAAAAGATTAAGCACGGTAATAGTTTTTCCTTCGATGTAATTCATTGGTTTTCTCCTTTGCCATCTCTGTAGTTGAAAATGATTCGTTCGTCAGAATCTCATTTAGTAGGTCTGCATTTATAAGTCTATGCCACCATTCAACAATGTTCATGATTATGTTGTATTAGCTCTAGTATTGGCTCATGCTGAGCTTTTCGTTTGTATCCCAATTAATCATTTTTTGTAGAAGAGTTTGACTCCAATCAATAATTCAATGGCATGGACAAAGGACAGTCAATTGAAACTCAGCTCATTTTACTCCAATTTGAAACTCTGTTCATTTTTGTCAAATGATAATTGGTTTTGGTCACCAGATACATGTAGTTCTATTGAAGGATGACGGCTTACTTGGCTAGAGTTCAATGGAATTTTTTTTTATTTTGAAGGTACATTTCAATCATCAATGTTTACCATCAATCTGTGATGATCTAACTTTGAGGCTGTGGATTCAATATTTTCCATCTATGCAAAGTACAGAGCTATGAAGACTTAAATGGTTTAAACATTAAAGTTCTCCTTTAATTTTTTAATACCAAGCAGGTAAAAGATCATTTTTGTAAAAGATAAAGCTGAAAAAATAATAACAGAATTAATATTAAATTATGGCTTTAATATTTAAATGGTCAAAGTGTGGGAATGTATTTTCAAAAGGTAATAAATTTTAAAGTAAAGGAGTAGAGAAAAATGTTTCATGTCCAAGAGCAACATAAAAAAGGGAAATCATTGTAAGAATACATTTAATTATGGGGAGGAATTTATTATTTACAAAAGGTGGTTTGATATTTCTTAGGAGTGTAAAAATATTTTCGAGAATTGATAAAGTGAAGGGGAGGAATATTTCAATATAAATGTGTATGGTAAATGAATTCATAGAGCAATCAAATATTTTGACAAAAATGAAATGGTGTGAACTATGACATTATAACTATTGATTTTAATGTTGTATTTCTTATAAGGTGAAAGCATTATTATTATGTCTTATTTTTTGAAATGTAATTTCATGCAAATTAGAGAAATGATACATTAAAGTTGCAGCTACAACAATGCAAAATTTTAAATTTGACTTTGTAGCAATCATATCAAATACAAGGCCCTTTTTTCTTCCTCTTCTTTTTCACTTCTACCCCCACCTCCCCCCTACCTCCCTCCTCTTATATATATGTAAAGAATTTCAAATGAAAAGGAGATGAAATTTTTGCAATAGGTTTGTGTTGTAGTAGTTTTATTGTCTCTAAGGTTAAATTGTATGCAAGATTGAACTGAATTTTCTCAAGCTTGGGTTGTGTATTCCCTTGTTTCCATCCTTTTGTTGTATTGTTTCTATCCTTTTGTTGTAGGGTCTTTGGGGAACATTAATGTATATGTCTAGGAAGTTGATCCTTCACATGTATGCAATTGTGTTGTTTCATCAAAGTATGCAATGTATGAGGTTGTTACTCCACCCGTTCTAATTTATGTGTGATTTGAATTTTCTAATATCTGTATGTGATGTATTATGCTATTATTTGTTAACCATTACATGGTGAGTTGCAAAGCTTTGGCTAGTTAGATAGAGGAATGATGCCTATTGTTTTCTTATGTGCTAAGTATTTTTTATTTATTTATTTTACTTTCAAAATATCCCACTTTCTATTTTCATCTTCAACTAGAATTAGCTTTGAATAGAAACCAAAACTAATCTAGAGGTTAGCTTGGAAAATTTTCTATTGTTGGTGTTTTGTGCATAATGGATTGGTCCTTGAACTAAGAATCTTTTGAATCATCAGCAATTGACATATCAATGATGTTAATTTTAATATCAGATTTAAGTGCACAAATAATAATTCAAAAAAAAAAAACACAACACAGTAGATACCTTGGGAAAACCCTCCTCTTGAGGGAGAAAAAACCCAACAACAATATATCACTTATATATTGAGTCTCAAAACAAAGTCTTCTTTACAATGAAGGCCAATAAGAGGGCCAAGAGATAACAACACAATCTGATGTAACTACAAAAATACAGTGATGCAATCTGCCAACAATAGACTTAACCTCCTATAGATCTCAATCTGCTCTTGAAACAATTCGCACTTGAGTGAATGATGGAATTAACTTGCTTAATGAATAAATGGAATGAAATGAGGTTGTATATATACATGGTGGAGAGGTCGCACCTCTTCAAGTGCAAGGTCGGCCCTCATAAAATGTAATTATAAATCAATATCAAGGGAGGTCGGCCTCTATAGAAATTCATGCCTCAACAAATATTAATTACAACCATAAGGTCGTGCCATTTCATGAGATCGGCCCCCATAGAAAGTTGTGACTTCTTCAAAGGATAAACTCACAATTCAAATAGCCGTTAAGGCTATCATTTGAATTGCCTTCAAGTGCGTGGATTTGAAGAAGCAACCCGACGTTGCTAAGTAACATCAACACTCCCTCTCAACTAGGGGTGATTATTCCAGCTGCAAAAGACATCACCTCAATGTGATGTCAAATATCACCTCATCGTGATATCAACCATCATGGCTACTCCCATAGATGGTATGTACAAGTGCCCATCACTCAACGTGATGTTGTCACCTCATCGTGACGTTCACCATGGCTCCCCCAGAGGGTGAAACACAAGTACAAGAAAAAATCATCACAGACTCTCTCACGTGATGCTGTCATGGAGTCACACACATGACATCCACCATGGGTCTCCTAGAGGGTGGAAACAAGGGCTTTCACCTCAAATCTTGAAGAGATGCATTAACAAGGGATTTCACCTCGAACTTCTCTCACAGAGAATGACTCATTAATCAAGGGATTTCACCTCAAACTCCTCTTCACAGAGAAGAACTCATTAATCAAGGGTTTTCACCTTGAACTTCTCTCACAGAGAATAACTCATTAATGAGGATCACTGATACTGAGACTCCTCAGTTAGGGTTGTATTCTCCACCATACCAAGCTTATCTCGAAAGTACTCAAACTTTATCCTAGAGAGAGGCTCGGTGAGAATGTCTGCCATATGCTCATCAGTGCTGATATACCTCAACTGTATAGCTTTCCTCAATACCATATCTCTAATATAGTGGTATTTGATCTCAACATGCTTGGTTCTGTCATGAAACACAAGATTGACAGAAAGCTTCACACAGCTCTGGTTATCACAATAAATGATAGTAGGCTCCATTGATTGCCCAAACAATCCTGCAAGGAGCTTTTGAAGCCACACTGCTTCTCGAGCTGCCACACAAGTTGCAATATACTTTGCCTCTGTTGTACTCAATGCTATAGATGACTGCTTCTTGTTGCACCATGATATCATCGTAGATCCCAAACTAAAGCAATACCCAAAGGTACTCTTCTGATTAGTGACACATCCTGCCCAATCAAAATCAGTATAATCATGCAACTTCAAGTCTGCATCTGAAGTATATCTCAACCCATATCCAATTGTGTCACACAAGTATCTCAGGATATGTTTCGCTGCAACAAGATGTATCTACCTTGGTTCACACATGAATTGACTGAGAGCACTCACTGCATAGCAGATATCTGGTCTAGTGTTGACTAGATACATCAATGACCCAATCAATTGCCTATATAATGTGGGATCCACCAGATCTAAACTAGTTGCAGCCTCTTTCAACTTGTGCAAGTTGGTCTCCATAGGTGTAGACATAGATTTGCAATCCAACATGCCAAATCTCTTCAGAATATCAATATTGTACTTCCCTTGACTTAAAATCATCTCATCTGGTTTTTGCCAAACTTCTAAGCCAAGGAAGTATTGCATGAGCCCAAGGTCCTTCATTTCAAACTCAGAAGCCAACTCCTTATATTTGATAATGAGGTGCTCTTCACCAGTAAGAATCAAATCACCAACATACAGGACCAAAACCAATGCTTCACCATCAATTACCTTGAAATACAGATTTGAGTCAGCATCATTCTTAGAGAAGCCCAAGCTTGACAAGTAACGATCAATCCTTTCGTACCATGCACGAGGAGCCTGCTTAAGACCATACAAGGCCTTCTTCAACCTGCAAACATGAGACTCCTTCCCATGTACCTTGAAACCATTAGGTTGCTTGATATAAACTTCTTCCTCAATCACACCATTCAGAAAAGCTGTCTTCACATCCATCTGATGAATCTTCCATCCTCTAGATGCAGCAATGACAATAATGGTTCTGACAGAAGTATAGCAAGCAATTGGAGCAAATGTTTCTTCATAGTCAACTCCCTCTTTTTGTGAGAACCCCCTAGCCACGAATCTTGCTTTGTACTTCTCAATGCTCCCATTAGCTGCATGCTTGATCTTGAAGAGCCATTTTGAAGATACCACAGATTTGCCTTCGGGTCTAGGAACGATGTCCCAAACATCATTCTTAAGAATTGATTGATACTCCTATGTCATGGCATCTTTCCAAACTTGTTGACTAGAAGCTTCCTCAACACTGGAAGGCTTGGAATCAATAATTTGACTCATCAAAGCAACATAACTAGAGAACTTGTGAGGTCTCTTGCTGTCTCTAAAGGTTCCCCTTGGAGCTGCAAACCTTTCTGCCTCCTGCATTGTTTTCCTAGCCCAAAGAGGTCTTTTTCTCCCAATCACAATATTAGTAGGCCCATCAATAGGTTCCAAGGGCTCAATAGGATCATTATCTTCTTTTGGTTCAGGAGCCTCCCTCTGAATCTCAAGAGAATGGTCAACTTCCATATCCTGTGAAGGCTCTTCATTATCAATCTCCATCTCGGTGCCCTTGGATCTTTTGGATGCAACATCTTTCTCAAATGTGACATCTCTACTAATCTCAATTAGCTTCTGACCTGGAATGTAGATTTTGTACTTTAGCAGTCTCACTGTAACCTACAAATATCCCCTTCTTGCCAGAAGGCTCAAACTTTGTTCTCTTTTCCTTTGGTACATGAACATAAACTGGACATCCAAAGATCCTTAAATGACTCACTTCTGGCTTTTTCCCAGTAAAGGCTTCTTTAGGAGTTATGTTCTCCAAGAGTCGGTGGGGACTTTTGTTCTGAACATAGACAACTGTCCTAGATGCTTCTGCCCAAAGGAATGTTGGAAGATCCTGGTCATGGATCATAGCTTTCACTGCTTCCACAATAGTCCTGTTCTTTTGTTTAGCAACACCATTCTGTTGAGGATTGTAAGGGACACTGAACTCCCTCTTAATCTTAGGGTCAATGTAGTAATTTCGAAAGCTGCCGGAAGTGTACTTTCCTCCATTTTCGGATCTCAGAACTTTGATTTTCTTCCCCGAAAGATTCTCCACCTGAGCTTTGAACTCCTTGAACCTTTCTAATACTTCCTCAGATTCCCAAAGCGTAGCCCTTGCAAGTACCTTCGTGCTCCTAGTCGAACTTTGGAAGGCCCGTGACCATCTTCTCCATGATAGGTAGGGCTCGGAAGTGAAGGTGAGCCAATCTTCGATGCCAAAGATCACACAAGCTTGAGGAATCATGCACCAATGCCTAAAGTGGCCAAGTGCATAGCTTGTAGAGGTACTCATGTTGAACCCCGATCATACGAGTAGTCTTGATACTTGAGTTCTTTGTCCACACAAGAACTTTACCCTTTGAAAATGCAACTTGGTATCCCTTGTCTTCCAAGGCTGGAATGGAAACAAGGTTTCTCTTGATGCCTGGAATGAATAACACATCATTCAGCTGTAGGGTAATGCCAGAATCCAGGTGAAGAGTAGAGGTCTCGACTCCTTTCACTGTGTAACTTGCATCATCTCCAATAATAACTTGTTCACTAGAATATCTCTCTACCAAGTTAGATAGATGTGCTCAGAATCCGATGATGTGGCTAGAGGCACCACTATCAATCAACCAAGTGTTGGTGTCGGTAGGTATGCTGCTTGACAAAGCCGAATAGAATAAGTAATCACAAGAATCCTTTTGTGGAGAAACTTCACCAACATCTGCTATAGTAGCCTGCTACTTAGGCCTATAGGGACACTCTTTATCAAAGTGACCATACTTGTCACATCTAAAACATTGAATCTTGGAAAGGTCTCTCTTCTTCTTGAATGCGGGGGCACCATCAGATTCCTTATCTCTATTTCTCTTGAAGTATCCTTTCTTTCCATCTTTCCTTTTCTTCTTCGATGAATGGGTGGCAAGAACATGAATCTCCTCATTAGCGGAGCTTTGACCAATTCCTCTTGTAGCTAAGCTAGACTCCTCCTGAATGCAATCCGCTCTCAACCGATCAAACTTAGGAAGTTTCGATCTTGCATTGATCCCTTGAATATAAGACTCCCATGATGAAGGAAGACCATTAAGAGCAAGCATGGTCAAGTCCTTGTCATCTACCACATGACCAATTGTAGAGGGCTGATCTCTCAACTCTGAAATCTTCATGAAGTAAGCAATAACCGATTCTCCTTTCACCATCTTCACATGATGGAGTTGTTGCTTTAGTGCAAGAGCTCAACTTGTGTTGCTGATTTCGTGCATCTCCTCCAAAGACTTGAACATCTCCCTCGCCGTCTTCATCTTAGAGATGATAGGAACAATATGATCCTTTATGGAATCAACCAACATCTTCTTTGCCTTGATATCTTTCTTCCTCCATTGCAACTTCTCTTCTTCCTCCTCTAGTTCGGGAAATTTGGTCTCCACAAACTCAGCCAAATCATTCTCTTCCAAGGTGAGCATGATTCTGAACCTCCATGAAGTGAAATTTGATGCTCCCTCAAGCCTATCCTCAATCTTCAACCCGTTCACCATTTTGACAAAGAGATAGAATTACTCAACAATGAGAGAGAGAAAAGAGAGTATCTCTGTAATGCACAATCTAATCAAGATCTTACTTCACACCCATTCTGATACCATGTTAATTTTAATATCAGATTTAAGTGCACATAAATTAATTCAAAAAAAAAACACACACAACACAATAGATACCCCGGGAAAACCCTCCTCCTAAGGGAGAAAAAACCTAGCAACAATATATCACTTATATATTGAGTCTCAAAACAAAGTCTCCTTTACAATGAAGGCCAATAAGAGGGCCAAGAGATAACACCACAATTTGATGTAACTACAGAAATACAGTGATGCAATTTTCCAACAATAGACTCAGCCTCCTACAGATCTCAATTTGCTCTTGAAACAATTCGCACTTGAGTGAAGGATGGAATGAACTTGCTTAATGAATAAATGGAATGAAATGAGGTTGTATATATACATGATGGTGGAGAGGTCACACCTCTTCAAGTGCAAGGTCGGCCTTCATAAAATGTAATTATAAATCAATATCAAGGGAGGTTGGCCTCTATAGAAATTTGTGCCTCCTCAACAAATATTAATTACAATAAATAATCATTAATTACAACCATAAGGTTGCGCCATTTCATGAGATTGACCCCCATAGAAAGTTGTGACTTCTTCAAAGGATAAACTCGTAATTCAAATAGCCATTAAGGCTATCATTTGAATTGCCTTCAAGTGCATGGATCTGAAGAAGCAACTCGACGCTGCTAAGTAACATCAACAAAATACTTGTGAGTGCTTAATTAAGTGATCCCATAGACCTATGATCCTTGAGAATCAAAGTAAATTCTCCTAGCAACACACCACTTAAGTGTTTTAATTGTAATAATGGTAAGATACTTGCAAACAAGAAGATTTTATACTACATTTTAGACCAAACCCTTCTCTAAGTAAATAGATGATGAGTAAACCTCTTGAATGATGTGGTCATAAATAAGAAGTTCCACATGGAAAAACCTTTGAGATAACTCTTCTATACTCTCATGAAGAGCAAGAGTTGAAATATTAGAGAAAGTGATGAATCAACTCTATTGACTAATATAAATTAAAACCATAGCATGAGCAAAGGCTTCTCATTTGAGGCTAGAAAATTAGGAAGATCTATTGAGAACATCTTCTCAAGAAAACATCTCTCTTAATAAGATTTCGTTTTGTGTTAGCCTTGAGTAGTTAGTATCGTTTTGGCTTGTTATATCCAAATAGAATGAACTCGTAGCTCTTACAATGTAAGCCCACACATTATATTCAATAATAATAAGATAAAAAAACCTTTCATACATAATATTCAAAAGGATTTCACCCTTTTATCGAACAAGTTGGAGTATGTTAATGATAGTGTGTCATAGATGATAATTTCTCCTTAGGCTTGAAATATTTGTTTAGTATAAACCATTCATCTAGTTATATCAAAGATAAAATGACTTTTTCTCTTTGAATTCCCATTCTAATGTGGAGTGAAGAGCACCATGCACTAATATGCTATGTTGTGGTTGATGATAAATCAGTCAAAATCTCTACTAATGTGCCCCTTCCACTATCTAATCTAAGGCATTTTATGTTCATAACCTTAAATTCATTAAACTTATGTAGTGTTTCATCTTCACTTTTAATAAATTAGGCCCATTAAAATGTGACAATCATCAATAAAATCCATAAAATACTTACCTGTTATGAGAAAGAAGAATTTTTCATTACTCCCTATTGTCCTTAAAGCTCAAGTTATCAAATGATTGTCATTCTAATAATTGGGTGTGATGATGTGGAGGCTTATGTGGCCTACCAAAATAAGGATGCATTATACTTAGCCATTGATTAGTGTGTTAGATTGTGGTAAATAATAGGTTTGAATTCTTGTGAACCATTCAAGGAGTTACAAAGACTTATCAATATATTATTATATTCAAGATATTCAACCAAAGTAAACATGAAACTAAATGTGAAATGGCATGAGTATGAAAATTTCACCATTACATCTATGTAAACCCACTTAACATGATTTTATGCAGCATTTGTACATAAGATATAAATTATCATGGGTTTGTGCACATTAAGTAGAAGTACAAATATAAAAAAATATTTAACTTGTTTATAATATTTTCAAGGTTTAGAATGTTTGTAAAGCATATAGGGGTGTGAGTATATGTAGAAGCATTTTCATGTGTACTCTCATTCAAACAAGGTAATATTTCTATATGTGTGGTAGGTTAATGGATAATAGTAGGTAGGATTCATTACTATATGATGAGATATATCAAAAATATGACCTAAATTTCATGATCATTTGATTGTATTTAAATATTTTTTCCTAATATATAATTAAAGAAAATAATCACATAAGAAAAAATTAACAACTATATATATAACCATAATTTATTAGTGATATATTAATAATAATAAATATTAAAATGGGGATCACCTGTTGGTGTAACAGTTAGATGGTTGCACGTTTATGGTGCAACCAAGGTTCAAATCCCCGCTTGGCCTACAAGCGGTGTTTACACCGCTACTAGTCCCTACTAGTCCCACATTGTGCTTAGAGGATATTGTGGCGACTGATCTTGGATGACATATAGGTGATCTTGGCGGATGTGGCAACTGAGCGTGCTTGTTCCTGTAGGTGTGTGCTGCTCATGGATACAAATTCTTGATGGTGTGTGCTACTCGTGGACTTCTGTCAGACCCACACAGGTCTTTTATGCCTGGCGGTTCTGTATCGGACCCTCGTGAGTCTTTCATGCCTGGAGGATCTGTGTGGTTGGTCTTGGAGTGATAAGGTTAAGATGGCTCAAAGGTGTAAGGGCGTTGCTTGCCGTATATATCTGAGGATGAGGCCCCTCAATAATGTGGTCTCACTGGTTCATAGCTCCAGTCAAAAGCATTCAGGGTGTTGCCCCTTAGCAGTGATTTACCAAGCAAAAAAAAAGAAAATATTAAAATAAATTACAATTTAATATTTTTTAATTTTAATTTTTAATAAATATTTATTTCTATTTATTACAAATAATATGAAAATAAATAATAATTTAAAATATATTTAGAATATTATATTTTTATGGACTCTTACATCAATGTTTGAGAGTATTGTTTCATATACCCTAATTTTGATGTAAATTAATATATTTTATTTTTTTATATTATTTAGTATAAAAATATGCTATTCATTATTAAAAAAATTATGTATCTTAAAAATGTACAAGTATCTTGATCTCTTTTCATCATTATTCTAAATATACAGAAACTAAAATAAATAAAATACATCAATATTTGTCATGAGTTCTTATTAGGATGGAGTAGATGATGACAAATTATTTTGATGGTGCAATTTTATAATTGGAATATTGTAGAGTAGCTGGACCAATACAATATGGATGCCTCTCTAATGAATTGAAAATGAAGGGCACTTGTGTACTTTGTCATAGCTAGGTAAGACGAAAATGAAGCACATTGTTTTCCATGTGAAATATCAATAATGTCTACCTAGACATCAAGATTTACATTTAACCATATTTATTAATTAACTAAAAATAACACACGTTATATTTTTATTTTTAATGAATTAATAAATATATGCAAATGTGCATTTTGATGTTTGAATAGACAATACATGAAATTTCTTTCCTCTAGAATTTCTCTTCAATGGGAAACCCTATTGAGCACTAAATAATGTCTCAATATTTTCCAATGAAAATAACCATATATTGTTATTGTCCAACACTCATGTATGCTTGTCAAGAAACATACAACTATTGTCCAATTGGTAGATCTCATGAGATAGATAGAAATCTATGGTCTTTAATTCAATAGAATGCGAGTTATCATAAAATTTTGTTTGATCTTAGATTTCTTTTAAGAGTGAATAAGTGTAAGTTTAGAAAATAACATTAAAGATAGTGGGTCATCTTAATCTTAAGAGATTGTAATAGTTTCTAATTATGTAACCAAGATGTGTATACCTATGCATCCTTGGAATTAAGTGTAATCATTTCTTAATCCTAACATTATAATATCGTTTACAATTTTTGAGATCTTTATTTTTCAATACTCAACATGTCAATCAAGTGTTATTCTCCAAACCATGTTGTAAGCTATCACACTTTAAGATAAATAAGGAATATTTGTGTTTACTCCATTTCTAGTTTCATATTATTGACATTGTTATGTGTATTTGTCAAGTTGTTTGGTTTGACAATTCTTCATTGAATTCTTAGACCTTCACCTACATCAAGTGATATTGAAGTGAGGTGTGCTCCATGTGAATTTGATTTGTGTATGGTGTAGGTTGTAGTTGAACTCAAAAAAATTGTTGACTTGTAGTTGAAAATGTAACCTAAAAGAGTTAAAATAGTGTGGACCCAAATTAGGATCATCATTGTACCTAAAAGGTTAGATGAAATCACTGAATTATTGGGAAGGTTCAAAAAAAGGATGGGAGAAATAGAATTAGATAAAATTGGAGAGGGTTTGTCTAGCAAGATGTCCTCAATGACTCAAAGGAGGAGTGATGAGAGAAAGAGGGAAAAAGGATAAAATGGGAGCATTTATTATTAAGAGCCATCTCAAGGATTGAAAGCAATGCATTGATGACATTACATTTCTTTATTCAATTGTTAAATCTATAAGTATTGATTGACAAGATTACTGATATGGAGGAATTGAGTTTGAAGACATCTCAAAAATACTAAAAGTGAGAATTACCCACCCAAAATAAGTTGAAGGGGCATGCTACCATGTTGTAAAAATATATGTAGCTATAAAGAGGCATGAATGAAAAGAAGAAAACCGCTCATTGAGATTAAAATTTCAAAAAGTTTAGGGTAAGTTCTTGTGAACCCTCAAATTGACTACTAGCTAGAACTTCTAACGAGACTCAAGAACCTATGACAATATGAGGGAAGTGTGAAGGAGTAGACTACAAAATTTAATAATATCTCTATTCATTTTTTCCATCATGATCTAGACCAAGGAAATGTGGCATGGTATGTGAACACCTTACAACCTGGAATATATGTGGATATGAATTTATGAATAGTATAAGACTCTACAACATATAGGATACCTACTAATATGCCCTATTTAGGTAATGGGGAAGATTTAATTAAGTTTATAGAAGATCATCAAAATAAAATGAGTGTCCATCATAGAATAAAAGAAGGTGGAGAAAAGAGATGAAAAATATGAACAAGATCAAGGAGGGAAGTTCTCTCAAAATGACCATTACGAGGTGACCCATATGTAGTTATAACTCCCTCTAACCTAGTCCTCATAAAGGTCATGTAATAGGATTCCTAGGAGCAATAGGGATCCATAAAAGGTGCTCCTTTTTGAGCCTTTGATGCCTCTCAAATGGATTGGATGAATGGGGTATAAGGGGAAAATCTAATAGAATATCATTACCAAGCTACTACAACACTACAAAAATAGAGTGGGTCTCAACTAGGCCATTCCTACTTAGTCAAAGAGCTCATTCCTTGATAGAAGGATTACATAAATTGATCTCCTAATCACATCCCCTCCATGTTAGTAAAGGTGTCTATAATAAATTTATTGTTATAAAAGTTGCTATTGATAGCATGTGTGCATTGATGTGTCCAAATTTGCACCACCTTAAGGCTCTAATAATTGTAGGTTTTGCTTAGAGCATTATCTGTTGATATGGTAAAATATGCTAAGAAAATCCACAAAATTATGGAATAAATATTTTTTTCAAGAAAGTACTCCCCATCATGCAATATGGTAATGGTCTTAGTGTAATAATGTTAATTTATTTCAACTCACTAAATTACACCCTACACAATTTGTTATTTTATTGGTGCCTAACACCATCTAAGAATGGGTGTCATCTTTCCTCTCGACAAGTGAGTGTCAAATAGACCAATAAAAACCTTTTATAGAAGTGGAATGGTGTGTGAAGGAACCTAGGTGTCAAGAATCCCCAATCTATCTCCAAGAATATTAGCTCTTGAAAGTACTACCCAAGCTAGTCTCTCATCCTTAGATTCTACCTCTAGAATTGCAAGTCAATCTCCTCAAAGAAGTGCACATAAGTCATTAAAAATCATAAATAGTGGTTTTCTACTATCCTACAACTCTTATAAATTTGAAGGTGTACCAATCTACACTCAAATAGGTAATAATGTTTTAAAAACATCTAGATAAAGGTTGAATGATAGGGACTCATAGCACATCTTTTTCTCTAAAGGATGGTAAGGTTTAATTTGGATAAGACCTCTATAATGTGTACATACCATGCCTACTCTCTAGTGGAATTCTATTAGATATAGGTGTCTTGCAAAATATAAAAGCTTCATCAGACCTTAGAAAACCATAAAAATCATAAAAATAAAAAGCACCAAAAAATTAAAAAAGAAGTAAAACAACAAAAATAAAATTATAAATGCCAAAATACAAATTGTAAAGTGCTTGAAAATTCTAAAAGCAATCTTGAAAATGATTCAAAATACACAATTTTTTATTGATTCATATATAAAAGATAAAATGCCTAACCCCCCAATAGGGAAATCCAGTACGACCAAAAAGGCGACCCTACTAGGCCATAGCCAAACTCTATGTAATGAAAATTAGTATAAAACACATAAAATGTGACAAATCTAAAATGGGAAAACATTTATAACATGAATGTTAACCCAATACAGCAAATGAAATTAAATTTTATAAAAAAAAAAATCAAAGAAAACAAACAAAAGTTAAAATCAAGGTAAAAGAGGGAGTTTTTCTCAAATTTTGCACTTGAGGGATTGTGATAAGCTAAATAGCTACCACAATCTCAATCTTATTGTTAAGATCCTTTCATTGATTGTAAGCTTGTGTGATTTTGTTACTATTTGTTTGTAGCTCATGTTTCTTCTCTTTCCCTACAAGCACAAATGAGATGTCAAATAAATTAATATTATATGTATTAGCTTATTTTCCCCTTTTTGATTAGTTATTCACATATATCAAAGTAGGTATAAGCATACTCTACACCTCACCATCACGCTATGCTCTCTTGTCCCTATGAATTATGTAATTTGAGGTAATTATTTTCTTATATACACTCGAGTCAATTGATTTTTCCTACCTTGTAGGTTTAGGATTGACTTCAACAACATGCCATGAAGGTAGTATCTCTCAAACCTTACATTAATAGTAAGTACTTTTGTTATTTTCATCATTAATTATTACAATTTTCTTATCACATGTATTCACATATTTTATTTTATAGGTCTAGATGCAAGAGAAAAATAAACAAGTACATGTAAGTGTGGGTTCCATATACCTATTTTAGGAAATGAAACCTACCTTTCATGTAGACTTACATACTCAAAGGGGAAAATGCAAGTGCCCAAAATTGTATGGGCTAATATGATGGTTCATTAATGATTTAAAGTTATATCTCACAACTCATATGGTATGAAATTAGTTTATCCTCATCTTCTTTTTCTTGATAGAAGTCCTCTTTTTGTTGAAGAGAATCCTCTCTCATATGTTTTCCATCCTTTCAAACTTCATAACTAGTTTGTGTGTTGTCTACTTTTGAAAATGAACTTCCATGCATTTAATTTTAAGCGTACCCAAGAGACCTTAGGGTCAATCAAGTGGACTAGGATAAGCAATAGGTCACCTAGGTGACTTTCTCCATCAAAATAGGTGACCTTCCTTAGCAAAGGGGTAACCCTCTTATGCTTGGTTGGAATGCGATTTTTTTAATTCATATAGTAATTTATCTTCTAGTTTAGCCTCTATTGTGAGTCTTCTTAAGTCTCGATGACATGAATAACTCCTAAGTACTACTCCTTTCCTCTTGAGTGGTTTTCATCTCCCTTATTATCTCCCATTGATTGATTCATAATTTTCCTATTTATACTACTTCATTCCTCACTCATTGAAATGTATGAAAATTATGAAGAAATTAAAATCATGCATTCATGAAGTAGAATAGAATTAGTGACAATCTTGTTAGCATTTGATGCCTTTGCATGATGTTTCTAGAACCCCCACATATTTTCATCTAGGAATATGGTCCGCTTTTAGAAGTCTACAAGCCTCTTTGCAAATCAAATCTAAGATCCACCATATCCAAGTTAGGGCCTTCTAGTACAAAAAATTAATCTTTTGAAGCCTCACTCCTTCTAAGTACTTCCGATCTCTCTACACCATATGATAAATTCCCTTCTATCAAGAGAAGTACCCCAAAGTTAGAGAGGAGAAGAATAAACAAAAAAGTTGGATAATATAATGATCTCACTCATGAAAATTTCAAATAAAATTCATTAAAGCTTCAAACATGGGTAAAAGCACAATCCCGTGTCACACTTTATAAGGGAATCAACCAACAACAAAAAAAATTCTAAACTTCGACCACATAAAAGTGGTCTTTATATTTTGAATTTCAAAATGATGTAAACTAATGAAATGTAGAAATTTTGGTGAAGTTTATTCCTGTAATATTTTAGATTTTAAAAATAATTGTTTTCATTACTTTTTTTTTCAATTTAGGAACAAATTTTGGAATGTTGAAAATTTCAGAAAAAAGTGATTTCACGAGTTGTCAAGAAATAAATTGAAAAATACTTCATTTCTCCCTAATTTTTTTTCTCCAAATAGGTAACTTCAATATCTTGTGCATGGAAAAAAAATCAAATTTTGATGTATATTTTTCTCGTAATAACGTTTAAAGTCAAACTTGTCATAATTTGACAGTTTTCATGGGCCGTCAACTATTGTTTATTTTTTAAATCATTTTCAAAAAAAAAATTATACCCTTTTAAAGAAGACTCTCTCCTCTTGTGCCCCATATAATCTTAATTTTTTTTAATATGTTTTACTTTTTTTAAAAAAATTTCTAATTAGCCTATTTTTTAACTTTAACAACCTACTTGCATTATTTTAAAAATAAAATATTAAAATTTATCAAATTTTTTTTTTAAATTACATATTCAAATTCACCATCTGAGCTCTACAAAAGGGTATTTTTATTTTTTTTAAAAACATCTTTATGACTAAACAAATACTTAGCTAAAGTTGAAAGTTTCAGAAAATTTCAAAAAAAGTTGAGTTAGCTGCCAACTAGGATGCCACATAGACAATTTCAGTAGAAACAGTTTCTATAGAAAGGGTTTCGGCTGAAACCCTTTCTATAGAAACCTCACACATTAAAAAAGCCAATTTCAGAGCGGGAAAAAGAAAAATTTGATTTTTTGGGATTCGGGCAAAACTTATTTGGCTAAAACCTGTGTGCCACATAATAGGCCATGTGGTTTTAGTCGAAACCTATTCAGCCAAAACCTATCCACCTGAAAATATTTCGCTCGAAACTATTTATTTGGTCGAAAGTGTGACACAACTTTGTGCTTTTTTTTGATGCATAAAAGTTTATTTATTTATAATAAGAAAATTTCAAAATAACAAGCGTCTGCTATGCAGGAGAGAGAGTTAACAGAAAACCAAAGAAACCAGCCCTCTTGGGCCACCAAAAAAGCTGAACCAAGAGTTTAACAAACACTGAAAACAACTAAAAATTGACGACTGAAACCACTGCAAATTTAACAATACTAGCCACTAAAATGGAAAAAATATGCCAGAGCAACCATGACCAGACCAACCCAAAAAACTACCCCTATCTTGAAAGAACTAACCCCAACTTACAAGAATTTGTTTAAAATTGCAAAATCTCTGAAATCCTCCTTCCAGTCTTCTTTGTCCACCACCATCACCCTGAAAACCTTCTTTAGAAAGATAATGGCAATTGCTGCAATTTCCCTGTGCCGCATCAATCCCAAACCCTGCAATCCAAAAGGAACAGGTAGATTTTCACTGTGTCCTTTGAATGAACCTGCTCCACACCACAAGGATGAGGGAAACCTCTTCCTTCTAACACCACACGAAGCACCTCATCAACGCCTTTGAACAAGTCCTCTTTGAATAGCTTCAATAGCAATTGCTTAGCCTTGGCCTTCGACTCCAAATTATCAAGCAGAGAGGCAAGGAAGCAAGACGAGATATGCAAATTATCTCTCCCGTACTCCTTAGCCTCCAAATGTCCCGTTCCCAACACCATCTTCACTGCCACAAGCACCAACGGATCATACTTCACTAAGATCCATTTCAAACGCTGGTCAGTGACTTCCCTAAAAGAAGCCTGTCTCACTGACGAGCGTAGGGATATTGGCGTGTCCATGCCAAAATGAATGAGGCTTGCAACAAAAACCTCCACTACAAATTTTGTACTCTTCGCCATCCTCAAACTTCTTTCAGAGACACTTGATAGAAGGGAATGCAAGAAACCACAGGCTTCTCACATAAGAAGCAAATAATGCGGAAGAGAGCCAAGCGAACCATAAAAAACCTAGGTTCCGAAAACGCCGCCACGCCTTCAAATCGTACCAACTCTCATTAAGTAAGATGTCATTCCAAAAAAACAAGCACAAAAATCAGAAAAAACCATCATAAAAGAATGTTGGGGCTAGCAAAAAACTGACAAAGCTCGTACTTCCGCCTTTAAGGCAACACCAACGCTTGCCACCCTATCATCCAATCTGCTACCTTATGCATGACTTCCGCCTGACGAATGCCACCATGGCATACATGCCACCTTCCTCCACCTTCCTGGAGACACAACTTTGTGCTTTTACCCACATACATTTTTAAAATTTTACAGAATAGACAATAGCTTAGAATTTGTAATTAGATAATAAAATAATTCCCAAGGAAAGTAACACATTGTTATTAATTCTTAGTTAGATTAAATTTATCATTAATTTTTAGTATATTAATTTAGGTTTATATTTAATTATGTAGTTATCTTGAGAAGCCCTCAATCACAACATGAGGCAATCCAATTCATCATTTCAACATATAAAAATTGAAATAAAAAATTGAAAACATTGTTTAAATTGCATTCAAATATCATACTTATTTATTTGGAAGTAATAAATTAGATCATATTTTATTTCAATCAATAAAAAAAATAAAGAGTAGAGTTTATTCACATACATTTAGATTAATTCATTTAGGAACTTTGTTATTACTCTCAAAAAACATAAACAAGTGAGAGCCTTTGATAACAACACAAGGCATCCAACATAAATAATAAACCAAGAAAATGTAATCATTTACACAAACCAAAACAAAATGAGTGAAATTTGAACAAAAGTAAAAATAAAATTTCAAATAATATTCAAAAAAGAAAAAGAAAAAAAGTATGCTAGAACTCTCCTCTTAATAGTTTTTCATTCCTTTACACCATTCAAATTTTCATGCTCGATGTGATCTAAAATTAAAAAAAAAACTAGATTGAGATAGTTTTAGATGAAATTAAAGAAAAAATTTTGATACAAGAAATGCCAACAAAATAATAGGCTCAAGAACAAGTGGAGATACTTAGATAAATTCAAGAATCCAACAAAAGAAGATGTGCAATATAATATTTTTGTATAAGATAATTCACAGGCTTGGAACTAATAGAACTAGAAGAATGTAGGTTTAACACTTTCCATCTCTTCACCCAATATGAGCTCAATAGTATTAGAGCCAATGATTCACCCAACCAAATTAGAATTACAACTAAACACCTTTCCAAAGGTTTAAAAGAGAACACCAGGCACAATACCAAGAGCCCCAAATCTAACTCCACAAATAAACACCATATTCCATCAAGCATTCCTCCCTCATGAAGTGAGTGGTCAAGAGGTGTGATCCCCATTCAAAAAAATAATATTTTTATTATCCATAAGACTTTCTTTTTCTATGAAGATAGTAGTCCATTAGATTCTCCCTTGATTAAAAAGCTTTTACCATTAGAGAAAGAGTGATTCAGTTCACACCATTATTAAGGGTGCAATGGATGTGCCATTTTGAGTCTTACTCATTCATGTTGTGTAGAAGCGACTTAGAAAATTTAAAGTTCACAGATGATATTGACATGCAATTGCCACTCATGGGAGGATCTAGTGGTGAAAAATAATAATGATGATGCCAAAGACACATTATCAAAGACCATAAGTAAAATCGATAAGAGGCATAATTGAGGCTCTAATATTACCAACTCGCTGTTGTCCTTAAACTTGTTTCTATACACAATATGAACAAGAAAATCAAATATATTAATTTCAACAATGATTGCAACAATGTCATTCTTCTATAGGGTTCTCTTGGGCAAGTGCACAAAGATGGGGGGCCAAAAATGGGTCTTAAGTGGCCACTTTTTTTTTTGTTTTTTTGAAATTAGGAAATACCGACCTTGGATGAGAAATTGAGAATAGTTACACTCAAAATTTTAAGATGCAACAAAAACAACGGTCGTAGTGCTTCAAATCTACTTTCTAAACTACTATTTTTTTTTTGAAAATGGTAAATATTAAGGGTTTCAAAAAAGGGAGCCACACAAATTGGTCTTATTTTTTTCAAAAAAATGTAACATAGCGTCTATTGTGGATCCCCTAAAATATTAAAATTTTAAAGTATTTTTAAAATCGTGAAAAATTAGCTAACAACATGTAGTTTATGCTTGATTTTATTGATAATTTTTTAATGAATATATGATTTTATACTAATTTTCAAAGTGGACACATCCTAAAAAACATAAATTTGATTGTGCTACCCCTATAGTTTTTGAAAACTTTAAATCGAAAATCATTTTTTTCAATATATGTAGAATGGAGTCTAGTTTATAAAAAAACAATTTATTGGAAATTTCAATGAACGATTAAAAAATAAAGTAAAAAATACCAAACATCAAGGTTTTTGAAGAAAAAGGATACACCAACAAAAGAAATTAATGATGAAAGCCTTAACATAGTCAAAATGTGAAAAAAATTACATTGTTAAATAGATAAGAGAGAGCTTAACATTACCTAGATTTTTATTTTACTAACCATGAAACATGTGCAAACCTGATGGTTAGCAAAAACAAGATTATGTGAACTTCTGTGGAATATGAAAAACCACATTTTTGGGCATTGGAAAGGAAGTCCAAGCCTTTGGGTTGGAAATCCAAAGCAAATCCAAGCCAAAAGATTTGGGATTCCTAAAGCAGGACA
This sequence comes from Sequoia sempervirens, assembly GCA_007258455.2. Taxonomy (NCBI): domain Eukaryota; kingdom Viridiplantae; phylum Streptophyta; class Pinopsida; order Cupressales; family Cupressaceae; genus Sequoia; species Sequoia sempervirens. Next base: position 59,321 of record VDFB02055247.1, read on the forward strand.
AAATATGAGTGCGTTATAATGCGCTCGCGTTATTTGAATGCATTGACAAAACACGCTCATGTTACGGTCTGTATTAAAAAAAATTCTCTTTATTTGTCTTTATTGTCCTTATGTTTTGGGGAAACTATATACATAAAAATATAAGTTTAAATTTACATATGGAAATTTAATTTCTTATACTTTAAGTTATCTTTCATGTATATAGTTTCAGGATACATTTTGAGAGTGGTTTAGATCTCTAGGAGTCATAATGAAAATTCTAGTTTTTGGAAGATCTTATAATTTTTTAGACTTAGTCAAATTTTAGTAATCAACATGTCAAATTTCAATAATCAGGAGGTCAAATTTCAATAGCCAACATGTTGTATCATCTTTCTCTCTCACCCTCTCATTCACTCTCTACTCTCTATCTCTCCTCTCCTTCCCTCTCTCTCCCTTCCTCTCTTCCCCCTCTTTCTCTCTCACTCTCCTCTCTATCTCACCTCTCTCTTTCTCACACACACCTCTATCTCCTCCCTCCCTCTGCCTCCCTACCTCCCCTCTCTACTTCTGTATATCTCTCCTCTCTCTCTACCTCTCCTTCCCTTTATACTTATCTTTATCTACTCTCTCTCTCTTCCCCCTCTTTCTCTCTCACTCTCTCCTCTCTATCTCACCATTCTCTCTCTCTCGCTCCCTCTCTCTCATTCTCTCTAACCCACCTCTTTCTCACTCTCTCACTCACACAAACACACAAACCTCTATCTCACTCCCTAAATCTCCCTCCTTCCTTCCCTCTGTACTTCTCTTTATCTCTCCTCTCCCTCCCCTTATTTTTGTCTCTCCTCTCAGCATCTCCCCTTGTTCCTCCCCCATCTTTCTCTCTCACTTTCTCCTCTCTATCTCACCATTCTCTCTCTCTCTCACACACACACACACACACACACACACACATACACACACAAACACACACATACACACACACCTCTATCTCCCTCCCTACCTCTCCCTCCTTCTCTCCCCTCTTTACTTCTCTCTATCTCTCCTCTCTCTCTCTCTGTCTCCTTCCATCTCTACTTATCTTTATCTCCCCTCTCCATCTCTATACCTACCTCTCCCTCCATCACTCTCTATCTCACCTATGTATCACTCCCTAGTACCTCTTTCCCTCTCTACTCTCTATCTCTCCTCTCCCTCCCTCTACCTACATCTCTCTCTCTCTCTCTCCATCTCTCCCCCCTCTCTCTCCCCTCTATATCTCACCACTCTCTCTCTCTCACTCTCACTTCCCTCCCATATCTCTCTCTCTAGACTCTCTATCTCACCTATCCCTTTCTACCTCTCCCTCCCTGCCACCTCCATCCCCCCTCTCTCTCATTCTCTCCTTTGCTCTCTAGTCCTCTCTCTCTCTCATACTCTCTCCTTCCATCTCTACTCTGTATCTCTCCTCTCCTCTCCCTCCCTCCCTCCCTCCCTTCCCCCCTCTCTCTCCCCTCTCTTTCTCTCTCACTCCCTCCTCTCTATATCACCTCTCTCTCTCTCTCTCACACACACACACACCTCTATCTCTTCCCCACCTCTTCTTCCCTCCCTCCTCTTTTTAATTCTCTCTATCTCTCCTCTCTCTACCTCTCCTTTCCTGTCTACTTATCTTTATCTCCCCTCTCCCTATCTCTACCTACCTCTCCCTCCATCTCTCTCTCTCTCTCTATCTCACCTATGTCTCTCTCCCTACCTCTTTCCCTCTCTACACTCTACACTCCTCTCCCACCCTCTACAGGCACCTCTCTCTCTCACTCTCTCCCTCTCTTCCCCCCTCTCTCTCCTCTCTCTCTCACCTCCCTCTCTCTCTACCTCTCCTTCCCTCTCTACTTATCTTTATCTCCCTTTTCCCTCTCTCTACCTACCTCTCCCTCCATCACTCTCTGTCTCTCTGTCTCTCTCTATCTCACCTATATCCCTCTCTGTCTCTCTCTGTCTCTCCCCCTCTTTCCCTCTCACTCTCTCCTCTCTATCTCACCATTCTCTCCCTCCCTCCCTCTCACTCTCTCTCTATCTCACCATTATCTCTCTCTCCCCATCCCTCCCTTCCTCCCCCTCTTTCACTCTCTCCTCTCTATCTCACCATTATCATCTCTCTCTCTCTCTCTCCCACCTTCTCCCTCATTCTCTCTCACTCTCTCATTCCCTCTCTACTCTCTATCTCTTATCTCCCTCTCACTCTGTCTGTCTCCCTTCCTCCCCCCTCCCCTTCATTCTCTCTCTCCCCCTATGATGGTTGAGGTATCTAGGGTTTAGTGATAGTGTTCAAGGTTGAGGGTATAAGGTTAAGTATATAGGGTATATCAATGGAAACATGATATTTTATCTCTTTGATGTCCCATTCTAGAATGGATTGTAGTGAGATAAGTATTGACATACCATGTTGTGGTTAACATTTGATAGAGCACTCAAACATTCTAAGCATGCATTCCCTTACACTATCTAATTTGCGATATTTTATTTTCTTCTCTAATTGATTTTCCACCATGTATCCTTAAATTCATTAAAATTATAAAAGGGTTCATATTTTATTTTAGTGAACTAGGCCCATAAAATTTTAGTAATCATGAATTAAACTCATCAATCACTTAGGTCATAAGAAAATGATATTTTTTCATTTTTCTAGATATTATGAATGATCTCAAGAGGTATAAAGATTAAAGACGAGTTGCATTCTTGGGAATTGGTTTTATGTGATGTTTTCCTAGTATTTATCCCTCACATATTTTTGTAGGAGCTTAAATGAAATGGATGAATCAAACAATATTAAACCCCTTCTCATAAGTTATATAGATCCTAAAGTGGTGTGCCCCATTCTTGACCCATAATTCTAGAAAGATCTCATATCTTCAATCTTCACAATTTTAGTTATATTATTTGATATTTTAAACAATTAATTCCTCGCACTAATCAAACATCACAACCTTGTAGTTATTATTCATATTCTTTACTACCCATTTTTAAAGCTAAATTTGAACATTTTTGTTTGTATGTTTAATGTGATGTACAAATAATAGAATTGTCATATTTAGGAATATAAAGTACCTTGTCAAAGTTTGTATTTCCAATAGAATTTTACATTGCATAATTTCTTATTTCATCCTAGAATTATGGACTGCAATATTATGAGGAGGGTATTTTAAACTATATCAATGCTAGAATTCCTTAAATCCTTAGCTCATATATCATATGAAGCATACTTTACCTTCAACAACCCCTTATTTGGTCCTATCTTATTTTCACAAAATATGGTTAATTTAGGGATTAATAGATCTAAGTATATTATATTTGTTATTATGTACATTGATATGGAATTTAATTTGTAGCATAGGTGTAGATTAGAAGAGTTGCAAACTATGTCTTTGTGAAAGCAATCATAGGTATCAACAATACAACTTCCTTATGTGTTGGAAATGCCTTGGTATATGTATATACAAAATTTTGAAGAATAGGAAAGGCACATGAATTATTTGATATATGCCTCAAAGAGACGTGGTCTCATGGATAGCAATTTTGTTACATTCAAAATTTTAAATTGTACAATCAAAATTTCCATAAGCTCCATACATGTACTCAAATTCTGATTAGATTGCTAGGCATAATAGATGGCCAGCCTAATCATGATTAGCTCCTAGATTTGCACTTAACATATGGTTCAATGCATGAACATAGGCCCCACATAACTTTTGTGTGACATTTATGAGGCACACTCATTTGTTTCAACCCATTTTTGTACAGGTGTGGATTACACTAGAAAATATGAACTTCTTAGTGCTAGATACTTGTTTTTTGTTCACTACAACCACTTAAATATTTAATGGATAGTATGAAATATCCAAGAGGTGAATTTTTAACAATAAGGAGCTTCCCAAAATTGGGAGCTAGTTTGGAATAATAACTTAGAGCTACTTATAAAGCAACAACTCAAAAACTAATTTAAAATAGTAACTCAAGAGCCAAAAAAATCATAGTGAATACTTGAAAGATGAAATTTGAGAGCTATAAAATCTTGGGAGCTAGAACTTTGGAGTTGAACTTTAGAGCTTAACTATTCAACCTTTCATTTTTTGTATTGAGATCAAATGATTCCATAACATCATTTATTATTAAGTGTTATGTTTGGATGAGCATTGCAACACTATTAGGTGGATGCATTAATAGTGCTTTATACATATGAAAAAGTAACTTCTTTATATAGTTATTTTAAGGTGCTGCAATATTTATTATTAGGTGTCACACATGTACTTATCATTGTCTTTTGTGTTATGATCCATCCCCAAGTTTTTACATAGTGGCTAGTTGAGTTTGGAGCATGTCAAGGTAATTCGATCCATGATATAGTTCTCTCCAATTATCATATCATTTATTATTAAGTGGTATGCATGTGGAAAGTTTATTTTGATTTTCCACATCATTTATTATTACACGGTATGTATGTATAATGCTTTATACATATAACAAACTAACTTATTCATATAACCTTCCCCACTTTATTATGTATTTACTTTAGGATCTAACTTAAATTATGTATATAAGTTATTCTTATATGATTCTCTAAACCTTGAATTCTTTATTGAGAATCTCTTCATAAAATTGATACTCATGGTAACTATAGGTCAAGGATTCTTCTCAAAATAGATTTTCTTGAAACCAATGCTCCTAGATATGGATCTAAACATGAAAATTTGACTTTACGAGTCTGATGATTTGATCACAAGAGCTTATTTCAAGGAGGTCAAATTCCTAAAATTTTAGAGACTTAGAACTAAATGATATTTTTATATAATTGTAAAAAGATATGGTAAGCATCTCAATAGAAATACATGTATGTAGATTATAATTCACAAATTTAAAAAGTTATTAAGAAAAATGTTTATATGTACTTTGATTTGTTCATATATTATTCTCTAATAGATTGGGTATAAATATTTTCTACCAACATTCTTATTGTTGCTTCAATATTTAATGGATTCTCATATGTTATATAGATTCTAAAATATTGTGTCATACTCCCAACCCATAATGTTAGACAATTTCATTGACATGTCCTAAATCTTGAATTCTTAAATATTGAGAATTTGTCTCTTCATTAAATTGATACTCATGTTAAGTATAGGTCAAGACTTCTTCTTAGATTAAAATTTCTTGAAACCATGATTCTTGAACTCGGTCTTAATAAGAAAATTTGAATTTATGAATCTTTAATGATTTGATCACAAGAATTTATTTCAAAAATGTCAAATTCCTAAAATTTCACACAAAGACTTGAAATTAAATGACATTCTTACACACTTAAACATGAAAAGATATGATAAAATCTCAATAAAAATACAAAATGTATGTAAATTATAAATTTTCAAATTAAAAAAAATATTTTAAAAAAGTTTATATATACTCTAAGGTGTTCTTATATTGTTCTCTAACGGATTGTATTTTATATATACTATATTATAGAATTAAAGTTATTTAAACTTTTTAATAATTTTTAAAACATAATTATAATTAAAAATTAGGTTTGGGATTATATTTATAACTAGCTTATCTCTCCTAATAGATTAATCTATATATTATACGCTGAGAGATTTCATTTTCGAGGCGTATTTTTTTTTAAATTTAAAAAATATGCCTCGAAAATGAAATCTCTCGACGTATAATATATAGATTAATATATTAAGATAGATAAGCTAGTAGTAGTCGCGTAACACATTGAATAAATTAATATATTTAGGGTTACAATTAGAGTTAGCATTTAGGATTAGGGTTAGCATTAGGGTTAGGGTTTGCTTTATATTTATTATTATGATTAGGGTTAGGGTTTAGCGTTAAGGTTGGGTTTATGGTCATAGTTAGTGTGAGAATTATGCTAGGTTTAGGGGTAGAAATATGGTTAGGGTTAGGGTTTGGATTGAAATTATAATTGGTGGTAGGGTAAGGATTTATATTTGGTCAGGGCTATGGTTTGAGTTAGGGTTAGGTTCAAGGTTAGGATTAAGGTTAAGATTAGCATTAGGGTTAGGATTTGGTTTACGATTATGATTATGGTGAGAGTTAGGGTTTAGACTTATGATTAGGGTTATAGTTAGCATTAGGGTTTAGTGTTAAGGTTTAGCGTTATACATTGAATAAATTAATATAATTAGGGTTATGATTAGGGTTAAAATTTAGGGTTATGATTTATATCACAGTTAGGGTTAGCATTAGGGTTAAAGTTTATATCATGGTCACGATTAGCATTAGATTTAGGGTTAACCAATTAGGATTAGGGTTTAGTATTTATGTTTATGATTATGGTTAGGGTTAGGGTTTAGGCTTATGGTTAGGGTTATAGTTAGGGTTAGAGTTAGAATTGAGATTAGCATTATGTTTTAGGGTTACAGTGTATTTTATATACAAGTTATATATTGTGGTTAGGGTTAGGGTTATGATTACAATTAGCATTAGTGTTATCATTATGAATAAGGCTAGGTTTAGGATTATGTTTAAGATGACTAGTAGGGTTGGGGTTGGGGTTACCATATATAAAAAGGGTTACCTAATCCTAATTCTATCTCTAACCCTAACCCTAACCCTAACCCTAACCCTAATCCTAATCCTAACACTAACTACAACACTAATCCTAATTCTATTTCTAACCCTAATTGTAACCCTAATCCTAATTAGATATCTTTAACCATAACCCTAACCCTAATTCTTACACTATCTCTAACCCTAAACGTAATCCTAACACAAACCCTAACACTAATCCTAACCCTAAACCTAATCCTAACAAAAACCCTAACCCTAATCCTAACCCTATCTCTAACCCTAACCCTAACCCTAATCCTAATTCTATCTCTAATCTTAACCTTAATCGTAACCCTGTATCTAACCCTAACCCTAATCCTTACGCAAACCCTAACCTTAATCCTAATTTGATCCCTAGAACCCTAACCCTAACCCTAATCTTGACCTTATCTCTAACCCTAACCCTAACCCTAATCCTAATGCTAACCCAACCCTAATCCTAATTATATCTCTAACCATAAATCTAATCCCAATCCTAACCCTAATCCTAATTAATTTAATGTTGGATCCATCATAACCCTAGCCCTAATTAAACCATCTTAAATCTATTTGAACTGTAACCCTAATTGCGCCATAACCCTAACTCTAATTGAATTCTAGCCCTAACTTTGAAAGACATTGATCACCTCACACAAACCTCAATCCTAATCCTAATTCTATCTTGAACCCTAACCCTAATCCTAACACTAACTACAACACTAATCCTAATTCTATTTCTAACCCTAATTGTAACCCTAATCCTAATTAGATATCTTTAACCATAACCCTAACCCTAATTCTTACATTGTCTCTAATCCTAAACCTAATCCTAACATAAACTATAACACTAATCCTAATTTTATTTATCTCTAACAAAAACCCTAACCCTAATCCTAACCCTATCTCTAACCCTAACCCTGATCCTTACTCAAACCCTAACCCTAATCCTAATTTTATCCCTAACCCTGATCTTGATGTTATCTCTAACCCTAACCCTAACCCTAATCCTAATACTAACCCAACCCTAATCCTAATTATATCTCTAACCATAACCCTAATCCCAATCCTAACCCTAACCCTAATTAATTTAATGTTGGATCCATCATAACCCTAACCCTAATTAAACCATCTTAAATCTATTTGAACCCTAACCCTAATTGTGCCATAACCCTAACTCTAATTGAACTCTAGCCCTAACTTTGAAAGACATTGCTCCCCTCACACAAACCTCAATCCTAATCCCAATTCTATCTCTAATTGGAACCTAACCCTAATCTTCACTCTATCTCTAACCAAAACCCTAACCCTAAACCCAATCATAACAAAAACTTCAACCCTAACCCTAATCATAACACAAACCCTAACCCTAGTCCTAATTCTATCTCTAACCCTAAACCTAACCCTAATCCTAATTCGATCTCTAATCTTAACCCTTATACTGACCCTATCTCTAACCCTAACCCTAATCCTTACTCAAACCCTAACACTAATCCTAATTTTATCCCTAACCCTAACCCTAATCTTGACTTTATCTCTAACCCTAACCCTAACCTTAATCCTAATGCTAACCCAACCCTAATCCTAATTATATCTCTAACCCTAACCCTAACCCTAACCCTAACACTAAGTGCAACAATAATCCTAATTCTATTTCTAACCCTAATTATAACCCTAATTCTAATTTTATCTTTAACCCTAACCCTAACCCTAATCCTTACACTATCTCTAATCCTAACCCTAATCCTAACCTGAACCCTATTATGAACACAAACCAAAACCCTAATCCCAATTCTATTTTTATCGCTAACATGAACCCAAACCCTAATCCTAACTCTATTTCTAACCCTAACCCTAACCTTAATACTAACCCTATTCCTAATTTTATCTCTAACCATAACCTTAATCCCAATCCTAACCCTAACCATAACCCTAATTGAATTCTAACCCTAAATGCTATCCTAATTCTAATCATAGCCCTGAGTATAACCCTAATTGCAATTCTAACCCTAACCATAATTCTAATTCTTACATGAATCCTATTTCTAATGGAAACCCTACTTCTAATTGTACTACATAATGAACCCTAACCCTACTTCAAAGCTAGTTGTAGTTGAACCTTTACTCTAACTTAACATTAACCATAATCCTAATAAACCTAACCCTAACCATAGTTCAACCTTAATCTTAATCCTAACCTATCACTAGTACTAACTTTAACCGTAATACTAACCCTGACCCTAATTGAACCCTAATTCTAACTCAAACCCTAATGGAACACTAATTAAACTCTATGTGAACTTTATCCCTAACCGTAATTGAAGTGTAACCCTAATTAAAACTTAACACTAATTTAATACTAACACTAACACTAACCCCAATAGTAATCCTAACCGTAAAACTAATTGAACCCTAATTTGACCCTAACCCAAATTAAACCAAAAGCATATATAAACCCTAATTGAACCCTAACCTTAATTAAATCCTAATTCAATCATAAACCTAATTGTACCCTAACCCTAATTTAACACCAACACTAATCTTAACCCTAATACTAATTAAACCCTAACTATAATCTAACAATAACCCCAAGCTTTATCCTAGAATCTTAACCAAATATTTATCATATAACCCTTATTGAGCCCTAATTCTAATCTTCATTAAAACCTAACCCAAGTATTCTATCACTAATAAAATCCTAACCCTAATTGAACCCTAACCCTAACCCAAGTGTCCAATCCCTAACATTAACCCTCACCCTAATTGAATCCTAACCCTAACTCTAAATCTAACCCTAATTGAACTCTAATCCTAACCCCAACTCTAATTAAACCCTAATTGTAGTTATACCCTAATCATAATTAGACCCTAATTATACCATAACCCTAACCCTAAACCCTAATTGAATTGTGACTCAAATTGAACCTTAACCTTAACACTAACCCTTACTCTAATTGAACCATAATCCTAAACCTTACCCTAATTAAACCCTAACCTAACCCTAAGTCTACTAATACGACATCACATGATTTGTTGCTTTTCAAATATGAGAAATACATTCCATTCAATTATGAGTACTCATGATGAACACTAACAACTTTAAAAGTCACAATTATTAGTGCTATATTATTAAAAATATTAGAAATTAAATCAAAAAATTCTATCATAACTATTGGAAGATGGTAAATTACTGGATCCTTTCCCTTATTAAATTAATTTATGAAATTCTTGATTGATTGTGAAATTAGTTAATGAAAAGAAAAATCTACAAGATGATTGAGATGTTGCATAAAGTTTAATGCCTCTTTATATGTCCTTTAGTTATTTTTTATTTTTTTATTAGAATTTTTTTTCTAGTTGTCTTTTGATATGTTTTATTAAGTATCCTTAATAAGTATCTTTAAAATTTATCAAGACAATAAAATTAAACTATATTAGTTAACTATATCAATTCAAAATTTATTATAAATATTATTATATTATTAAAATAACTTTTGATAAATAAAGTATTTCTAAGTATATTATATTAGATAAATTGATAAAACAAATCAATTTTTTTTTAAAAATATTAAACCAAAATGGGAGTTGTCGAACAGGGTATGGGTATCCATCAACGCATAATGGAACGGGGTTTTTTCGTCAGAGATTATAATTGGAAATGCTTTGGTAGAGGTGTAAGCAAAATTTGGAAGCATAGACAAAGCCCGCCAATTGTTTGACAGAATGCCTCAAAGAAATGTGTTCTCATGGACTGCTATGGTTGCAGGATATGCACAGAATAGATTTGTTGAAAAAGCCCTAGAAACTTTCAAGCAAATGCAATTGGCAGCTGTAAAGCCAAATTCCACAACCTTTGCCACCATCCTCTCTGCTTGTTCCAAAATGGGAGCTTTAGAACAGAGTACAAACATCCATCAAAGCATAAAGGGTAGAAGAATTTTTTCAGAAGATGTAGTTGCAACTGTCTTGATAGACATGTACGCAAATGTGGAAGCATTGACGAGGTACGTGAACTGTTTGATAAAATGCCTCAAAGAAATGTGGTTTCATGCAATACCATGATCGTCGGATATGCACAAAATGGGTTTGGCGAAAAGGCTCTAGAAACTTCGAAGCAAATGCAATTGGCGGGTGAAAAGCCAAATTCCACAACCTTTACCAACATCGTCTCTGCCTGTGCCAAAATGGAAAGGCCGCTTGCTTGAAATTATGGAGATCTATCAATGCATAAGGGCGGCTCCATTTTTCTGCTGTTGAGAATGAGATTTTGCACGCTTCACAATTCTAAAATCCAATGTCTCCCTTAAAATCCATGGCCCTCGATAATCTGACCCTGTGGCAGATGGGACGGCGGCCGGTGTACCTGTGGACCCTGTCAATGTTTCACGCCAACGGTTGGTGTTTCCCCTGGACATTGGCCGCCGTGGGAGGGACGAATATGTGCCTGAGGAAATTCGATGCCAAAATAATCTTCGTTTCAATTGCAGAGCACAAGGTTACGCATATGTGTGGCGCGCCGGTGGTTCTGAGCATGATAACAAGAGTTTAATATCTTCATGCTCCTCATGGAAATTTAGGAGGAGAGCTGCCCGAAACCTTGTTTTAAACATGTATCTGACGATTCGTTTCGTTCGAAAAGATTTCACCCGTTCAGGCTAAAACAAACAAAATTTGAGTGCCCCGAGGAAGTGAAGCGTTATTTAACGAAACTTCTCCAATTTTAGTGACTCTTCGTATTCCAACCACATCAGTGACTCTTCGTATTCCAACCACATCAGTAACTATCTATTCCTCCACTATCCATTCTTCCTGTTTAACAGCTGGAGGAATACAAATCATTTCTTTTTGCTAAGACCGTTACTTCTGCTGGCCTCCTATAGAGGCTGCTGCCACTGTAGGATTACGCCTCTCTCCGTAAATTATAATTATAATTATATAATTTAAATTAAAATGATAGTTTTTCATGTCTACTTTTAAATCCACAACAAAGGCTTAAATTACAACACTAAAAAAGAATGTACTTTTTATTCCATGACACCTATTTATTATCCTTTTATTAATAGAATTAAATAGAAAATATTTATAAAAAAATCGAATTTAATTCTACTTATCTGAAAACTGTGACAATTCAAAACTGACCCAGAGAAAAAAGATGTACCCCATTAAGAGCGGGGCCACCATTTTATTGATGTGATTTCACCGACAAGAAGCAAAGCCGTTTTCTGGCCTGCCATTTCCCGCAATTTTCGTGGGGAAGAACTTTAAGCAGAATAGACAGAGCAACCTATAAACTTACGACGTTTCATGATATTCCAAGTTTGTCAAGACAGACAGCTCATGCATCTTCAAGACTTTTTTCGAAGGAGCTTGGAAGTGGGCACCTTCAATTATGACGATAATTATGTTTGATGTTGAGGGTTGGGACAGCAAATGGTTTATATTCTGAATGATTCAAAGATGTTATTTTCATGTATTAGAATCTGTAGGCCCTCGAATACCATTTCTTTCTTTGATTATTACAGTCCATAATGGTGTTCCAAATCTGTAGGCCCTACAATAATTCAAGCTCTACAATAATGGTCTGTGGAATCTGTAGACCCTTCAAATTCTTACGTTTACTTTATGCTCTTTACAATCCATTACTCTAAATTTCTCAAGTCCTTAAATGGCTAGTTTTTAAATAATCAGATTCAGATCGAATCCAAGCTTATCAAGTCTGTTGTTTTCTGGTGTGCTTAGCGACTGCATTTTCTCAAGTCCTTTGGCGACTTCATTTTGTCTGCATAGAAACTTCAGAGAGGAATTTTAGCTTCGCTCTTATATTTTTAAAATGGCATCTGTAATTGGAGGAGCTGTTGTCGGAAGAATTTGTGAGATGGCCGTTCAGAAATTAGATGAAGAAGCAAGGTTGGTGGTGAATTTCAGAAAGGACTTCATATGGTTAAACCAAGAACTCAAATCTGTCAGGGGTTTTCTGCAAGATGCTGATCAACAGTCTCGTCATAAGGAGGATGTGAGACAATGGCTGGAGAACATTCGCGATGTTGCCATGCGCGCAGAGGACATCTTTGAGGAATGTGCTGTCGATTCTATATATAGAATCGACGCTCAGTCTTGTGGGTTCAGTTGCAGTCAATGGATTTTTCGCTACAGGATAGGGCGGCAAATCAAAGACATCAAGGACCGCATGGGATCTATTACTGAAAAGGCCAACCAGCTGAAGCTACGTTATGATGTTTTGTCTGCAGATGGAGCATTACCGAGTACATCTCAAAGTGCAACTGTAAACCGGAGGAGATCTAGTCTTTTGCCCAGAGATTCACACCCAGTGGGAATACAGTCCAAAGTTGATGTCATGCTCAGCTTGTTGGAAAACCCAGCCTTTCCAGTGATTGCGGTAGTTGGGATGGGAGGGTTAGGCAAGACCTATCTTCTTCAGCATGTTTACAACAACATAAAAGAAAGGTACGAGAATTCTATGTGGATTTCAGTCTCTCAGTCGTATTCAATTTCCAAGTTGCAATGTGTCATAGCCTCCCATTTAAATTTAGATGGGCAAATTAGGGACGGGGGAGATATCTGTAGAGCTGCAGAGTTGATTCAAGAAAAGTTGCAGGGTAAAAGGTGTCTTGTGGTGTTAGATGATGTTTGGGAGGTTAGTAGGGAAGATGATTTGTTAGATAGACTCGGCCTCCCAACCGCAAACAATAGTCCATGCAAAATTGTGGTTAGCACAAGAAGCAAGGATGTTTGTACAAATTTGCATGCTAAAATTTATGAGATGCAAAGTTTGTCAGGTGAAGAGAGTTGGAGTCTCTTTTCTTTCTATGCATTTGGACATAGAGCGCCACCGCAGCAGCTGGAAGAGGAGGGTCGGAAGATTGTAAAGCAATGTGGAAATTTACCTCTTGCTATCAAAACGATAGCAGCGTCTCTGGCCGACACCACAGATCTCAGCAAATGGGAGTCGAAGCGGCATCAACTCGAAAGGGTAGTTACTCCAATTGGTAACCGTGAGCCTGTCATGGACATATTAAAATTGAGTTACGACTCCTTGCCTGCACATCTTAAAGCCTGTTTTGCTTATATTTCTTTCTTTCCTGAGGATGAGACGATAGATCCCAAGTATCTTATAAATCTGTGGATTGGAGAAGGATTCATCCCTGCAGGAGAGGAGCAATGGGATGTGGCATGGGATTGTTTATATCAACTTGCTAATCTCTGTCTGCTTCAACTATGGGAAGAAAGGGGTATTGGTGAACTAACCAAACATTGCAAAATTCATGATTTATTGCTAGATTTGGCCATCCACATGATGAGAGAAAATAAATGTGCTTTTTCTGTTGAGGAATTAGCCTCTACAAATACAAGTGATGGCACTGACTGGTGTCGAGTTTTACTGGCCAATGAAGATATAGATGACAATGCCATCTCAGAGAGGCGTCCTGTTTGTCTCCGTACACTTTCACTGTATCAGAATGAGGGAATTACAAGCACTCCGGCAAACTTGTTTACTGCTATGAGAGGACTGCGCGTTCTGGATTTAAGCTGGACACGCATCTCTACATTGCCTGCGTCCGTCGGAAAGATGAAACTTCTTAAAGTCTTGAATTTAAGACGGACACTGATTAAGGAGGTACCTAAGTGTGTGAGACATCTGAAAAGTCTCTTGTTTTTTGTTCTTCCCTTTGAAATCAGGAAATTGCCAGTCTGGATAAGTGAACTTAAATGTCTTAAGCATTTAGAATGTCGGGGTGTTGAACGCATGCCAAAGGAAATGTCAAAGCTGGTCTCTTTGAGAACACTGCGAACACAAATGTTGCACCTGTCCACAGAAGAGGATGAATTCATGAGGTTAGAGGATTTGGCCAATATGACTCAGCTTCAGGAACTACGGTTAATTCTTAACCATGAGATGGAGTTGAAGAGGATGGAAGAAGGGGACCTTGCAAAACTGGTGAAGATGCGTCGTCTGGTACTCTTTAATCAGATAAGTATTGAAATGTTGGTCGGATCGGAAGTTGGTCTTCCACATATTCCGGAGAATATGAGAGCAATGAAACACTTGGAATGTCTTGTATTAAAGAGGTTTGGAGTGCCAACTTGGATATGCGGTTTTGAAAATCTGAGGGAATTATGCTTATTAGAGTGTGAATGTAGTGATTATCCGGAGTTGCAAAGAATGCCCAATCTAGTGATGTTGTCGATAGAGGAAAATAGGAAGTGCAGAGAATTGCCAAAGGCGTTTGGAGAGACGGGAGGGTTTCCACAGCTCCGCTTCTTCACAATTTGGAAATTCGAGGAATTAGAGGAGTTCCCAGAATTGGAGGAGGGTGCAATGGCATGTCTTGAAGAGTTCTGTCTACAACATTGTCCCAAAGTGAAGAAAGTGGGAGAGGGATTGGAGCGTTTGGGAAGACTGAAGCTGTTCTATTATTATGGGACGAGTGAATTGATGGAGACTTTCAAGGAAGGCGGGGAATATTGGAATAAAATTAAATCCATCAATCCTCAGGTAACTACTAGACCATAACTCTTCATTATGTTGTTTTCTGTTTTTATAATATTTAATTTATATTGAAGAAATATTATATTACAGTTGGCTGTGAGGTTGATGGTTGAGAAAAAGTGCAATAGAGCCAAGGTTCCTTGTAATGTAATTATAATCATGTATGACTTTTAAATATTTATTCTGATATGTATGGTGACATAATGCTATTTAATAATATATTGATATTATTGTAATCTTTAATTTTTATATATTTTTAATTAATGTTATTTTAATTTATATTAAAGTTTAATTTATTTATGAGTTGTTATAAATTTTAATCATACAAATTTTAATTATTTTTTTATAAATTTTGTACTTAATCAATTAAGGAAGACTTTAAAAAATGGTAGGTAGAATAAAATCAATGATGTCAATTTTTTATGCAATTATTTTAATGTGTACAATATTTATAAAATTTTAATTATCTCGATTCTTTTAATGTATAATTTAAAAATATAATCAACCAATTTATATTGAATATATAGATATATACAATCAATGATGTCAATTTTTTATGCAATTATTTCAATGTGTGCAATATTTATAAAAATTTAATTATCTTGATTCTTTTAATGTATAACTTAAAAATATAATCAACCAATTTATATTGAATACATAGATATATACACAAATTAAATTTGAAAATTATCAAAATAAGTGACAAGTGTTGACATCAATACAAAGTAGTTACTTATAATTTATCTGATGCCTATATGTTTTATGTTTTTAAAAATAAAATACTTATACATTTTTAACTATCCCATTTTTTTATCTTATTATTTTCAATTATAATCATTATTTTTTAAATTAAATATTGATAAATTTGTTGTAAAATAAAGTAACTTTTTTCTAAATGAATTTATTCTTATACATACATAAGTATAAACCAGCCTAGATTAATCAATTTATAATTGAGACAAGATAACTAATAACAAATTTTATAAAGGAAAATAATCATGATTCTTTTAGTTTAGTCTAGGCTAATCTAATAAAATGCATACACATAACCATGGGTAACCTAAACTAAGTATGTATGACATCTATATGTTGCTATTTTAATAATTTGTAGTAAATTGAATAATGAATGCAAAATAGAAACAAATGTATTTAGCTCTATAATTAATATACACACAAAGATTGGTAAATATTTGAATATGATACACCTTACTATTTTGATTAACGAATGATAGGCCAACAATTAGATAAGAATTATGTTTTTTCTTATATTGTTTATGGATGAATAATTTGAGAAACAAGTATAATTCCATGAGTGCAAACTTATATTAAACATATAATATTATCTTTTGTGATCTACAAAATATAGTTCTTCACTTCTCTTGATGTATCTTAACTTCCTTTATGATTCCTGATATCATAAACCTACAAACTTATCTTTTTTTATTTAGAAAATATATTTCTTCACTTTTCTTGATGTATCTTAATTTCTATTATGCTTCTTGATATTTTTGGACCAATGGCATTTATAAATTCCTTTGTGGGGCCACTAATATATCAAGATGGGTCATGTTCTCTTAACTCAAACCTTAGAAATGTGTATAAACAATAAAAAAATATCAACTTTTAGTCATGCAAATGCTCCTAAAATGTTTTTTGAGAGTATAATTCCTTTTAGAGTACTAATTAAAGATGTAAAGTGAATGATAATTGAATAATGCTCCAAAATACTATATGATCAAAATTAATGCATCGCGTCCCTTTGCATATAAGGGCATAGATAAACTTTGCATAAGTTTGTGTTTCATGAAACCTAGGAAGGAAGGGCTACAAATGTGTTAAGTTCCAACCAAAATTTAATCTTAACTTTTAAATTAGCATGAGATATGTTTACAATCACAAGGATGACCATAACCATGAACTATTATTTATATAGAAAATATACTAAACCTTGGTGGTTAATGTGTACATAGAAATACATGTGACCATAGGTGTGATACATAAGGTAATTAGGTGAATATATAATAGTATATGAACATCTAAATGGGGATTAATAGTAAGTGCATAAGAAAATGTGTAATGATGCTAGTGGATAATATATGAAAAGGGACTTAAAATTGCACAAAATTATGACATTTATCAATATGTCTATGTATCACTAAACTCTCCTCAAATAATCATAACTAAATACAAATGCCATAGGTATGAAAATTTTTACCATTGCACTTTTCTCCCACATTGATTTGCTTATGAATTCCAAATGATGATATATCCAAAATCATTTGGCACTCACAAGCATGCACAATTATAATAAATATATCAAGCACTTAAAGGATGTCATCATATGGGTCCATATAAAGTAATAGACTCTTCAATGATATGATCATGAATGTTTTCCTTCTATGTATATTTTTTCATAAGACAAACCTCTATAAGGACTTGCAACTATTTATAGATCTAACTAGGAAAACCTTAGTGATGGAATATTCCCTCTCAAAAATTGGTTGCATTCATAGGATATAAGGAATTGATAGAAAAGGGAAACAATAGTACATGAGGATTAAATATAATCTAAACATGTAGGAATATAATATTTTATGCATATGATCATTTAATCATATAATCATGTAAAAATGGAACCATATAATCATATAGGCATGTAAATAATGTACAATAATGATTATAAAATGCATAATTTAAGCACATTGGTTGGAGATGTTATGAATGTTCAAATATTAATGTTCCCCTAGCATTGGAAAAGAATGATTTCGCCTCTCTTAGTAACTAGAAGCACATGTTAAGTATAATGACATGATGTAATAAAGGAAATCTTGGTGCTTTCAAAATAGAAAAAATATTCATGAAGGTATAATATGTAAAGAGGAAGCTCAATTAGTTTCAAATGCGAAGACTTACTTTTCCTTAGTATAATTATAAGAAATGAAATTAGAACTTTTGACATTAAAGAAAAAATATAAAATCCTAATCTAACTCAAGCAAACCTTTTATTAAGCATTGTATGATTGTGCTCAAGATAGCAGTGATATGCATGTTCTCATTATACTAGCATAATCTTAACATTTTTTGGGTGATAAAATTAATAACATGATTTTATATTAATGATCGATGTTGAAGAGAATGCATTGAGGATGCATTTATAGGTTCTTGAAAGGATGAATAGATGATCTACAGTTGATATTGAATCATGAGTTAACTCCTTTAATTTTGGAGTTAATGAAGAGAAGTGGAAATCATGGAGAAGTTGAAACTTATTTTAATTTTAAATTAAAATAATGATTATCGAGTTAAGTGAATTGGTGAGTGAGTGAACAAAATTGATTGGTGAGTGTGGCAACAGAAAGAGTATCCCTTTTTCTTGCTTGATTTGGAAATAATTAATGTTAAAATGAACTTAAGGTCACCTTGATTTAGTGTTGTAATGTGTTTTACACATGCACATTAGGTCTTGGGCACTTTTTAAGCTAAATAAATCTAAACTTCCTTTAATTTAGTGTTGTAAAGTGTGTTTATTTACACCTTCACATTAAATTTAGGAGGCTTGTACAAATTAAGTGGACCTAATCTAGTTTGGTAATGTGTTTCACACATTCACATGGGATTTAGGGCCCTTTTTAGCTAAAATGACTTGATTTTTCCTTAATTTGATGTTGTAAAATGTATTTATTTACACTTTCACATTGAATTTTGGGCCATCTTGCATTTATGACCTTAAAATAATTATTAATAGGCCCCTAATACAATATATTATGCATCTCGAGGCATATTTCAACCAAAATCCTGACATAGAGCTCAATAAACTCAATTTCTTAACACCCCAACACTTTCTCTCTCCAAATAGGCCATGTGGGACCCATACACCATCTTGGGAATATGAGTCCCATCCAGGTGGGACCCATATGCCACAGATGGTGTATGAGTCACATTTGACCTATTTTTAAGGTTTTGATTGAGAAAATTGAGTTTTAAGTTCAAATTTCATGAATGTCGGCCTATGGGATCCAATTAATGGGATATTTGATGGATTTCCTATATAAACAAGGTCTAAAATCATTATTTCATTAATCATTCATGAGATCAAGTCAAGTACTCAAGAGTTAAGCATTCCAAAACTTCACAAGATCATCTAGAGAGCATTCAAGATCATTTCTAAGGCATTCAAGGGAAAATTTCTTCATCAATTATTGCAACAATCTAAGATCCATAATCATGTCAAGGTTCTCAAGCATCAAGCATGTTATTGAGCTAGTTTTGTGATGTTGAATTCAAGATCCAAGGCCAAGCATTGTTCTACACTTATCTCAAGATCTAGATCTACATCCTTCATGGCCATTTCATGTTAGATTGGAGATTTACAAACCATCATTTACAAGGAATCATTCAAGGTATAATTGTTCATGTTTCATGTTTCATACCCTCATTTCATTATCTCATCATTTGGTTTAATTACCTAAAAGGGGTTTGACCAAGGCAAACCCCAATTCACTAACAATCAACAAGTTTTTTCCCTCTTTACATGTGTGATTGTAGATTTAGTTGTCTTGGAGCATGAAGGACATTTTAATATTAGGTTACAAGATTGGAGGAAGTTGTTGGAATTGTCCCCTCATTTGCAAGGTTGTAATCTTCACTAAAAAGTCACCTACAGCCTCGAAATCAAGGTTTCAGATTCAAGAATCAATTGGGAAGGACAAAGAAAACATTGAAGACCAAATTTAGACTTTGAAGTTCCAAAAAACATATGCCAGTCCTGGCGTATGGGTCCCAGTTTAGGTCATTTTTCAGATTTTGGCAATTTCAAATACCCTTTTTTCAGAAACTAATTCTTGCACAAAAACCCAGATCTAGGATTGATATGCCCAGACTAGCATATGAGTTCTAGTAGGCCTAAATTTTAGGTTATTCAGCAATTCAGGCCTCCATTCAAACTCTCTCAGGTTTCTAGTTGCTCCTCTGTGCTTTTCCAATTTGTTGTTCTAATTTATTTGCATTTATAATTCTATTACCTAATTTTGCTACTAGCCCAAACAGGTGATGTTGGTTATGTTTTACAAATAAAGAAGGTACATTTTTATCTTGCTATGTTACATTCACGTGCATAGAAAATATCAGAAGACTACAATACTACATTGCCTCATGTAGATGCATATAACATAACATAGAAAAAAGTGCACAATCTTTTCAAAATGTAGTCTTTATTGATAATGATAAGTGTATAGTGTTCATCACAAGCCGAGGGACTAACCATTTTAATGCATATAAGGAAAACACTATACAGTTACAAATAGAAATGCACATAAAATGAAGGGGGGCCTGTCATTGCTTGAATGTCGAATCCCGGTTGCCTTGTCCTGCATCGTCTTCAGTCTCTTCCGCTTGTCTTACTTCCAGTTGTTGTTTTCTCTCATTGCTACTCCTAGGTTCCCTACATCTGTAAGAAGAGTGTTGTTAGAGCAATGAAAGGCCACTAATCAAATTATGTACAAACATCCATAAACATATAATCTGATCTCCATAAGCATTAAAATAGAAAGCATAGCATAGGTGTCTAGGAAAACAAAAAGAGTTATCAAACACACCTATCATATGCTGTGTTTATCTAACATGTTTGCTCCTTGTACAGATATAGGAAAAATCTGTGTTACTGTTTTGATTTAGCTGATTACAACATGTGGAGTAAAATGTGGCTCCCATGAAGGTTGAGCCCAACATGCTACCCTCGTGTTTTAGGAGGGATAAGAAATTGAGCAACTTGATCAAATCAATGATAAATCTATTCTGGATGCATTAAATCAATATCGAATCATATTAGTTGATCAAATTTCATTATTAGATTCAAAAGATGCAACAAAATGGTGTGAATTATCAAGAAAGTTACTTTTCATCTTTCACAATGAATCAAACACAGGCTTCTTGGAAATATTGCTATTCTAGATATTCCTTTCAATCTTCTTAAGTGGATCCAAAATACATTTTAACAATGATATGTGTTGGATTTCATGGTCATAATTTTCAAGAACAAGCTTTGAAGGAAACAAGACCAAGGACAACAATCATTCAAAGATGAAACAATTTGTCTCTTCCCAAGAAATAGATGATTTCTGTGATAATATGAACATTGAAGTATAGATGCATCATGTTCAATTATAGATACATCATGTTCAATTATAGATACATCAATTTCAATTATGCATTCATCAATATGTAGTACAAGAGCTATCAAGTTTTATCAGGGAGTTGTCATGAGTATTCACAAACAACTACAATATATGCACACTCTAGTGAACAATCAATGCATGATGGTTTGAGGAAATATCAATGATCCTACAAATGAATATAAGATAGTTATGAAGTGAAGCCTTTGATAAGGCTTTGTTGGTAATCATGTCAAGGGTAGTCAATGCCATGCAACGAAAAAGCTCAAAACCTTAATGACACTGGTCATTTGGCATAATGGTAAAGTGTAGTGAACTTGTAACATAGTTCACAACTATGTATGGAAGAGAAATTACAGATGGTAGTCTACTCAGAGGTGACACTAGCAAGGGATGATAGTGGTTGAGTGCATGATGATAGTCCTACAAAATTGAAAGCAGGGACAACCCCCCATGATAGCATAAGTGTGACAATTGGATGTTAGACTTTCAGGTTTTAGGTAAACTTAATATTCCTAAACCAAAATGAATTCAACTAGCAGCTCTATAATGAGCTGGACCAATTTTTTTCAAATTTTCAATAATAGTTACAATGCAACACGCACTCGTTAAGGTTAGCTCCAAAACCAAAACGTTGCAAAAGGTAACCCTAACCAAGAATGCGCCCATGATGGATGAGCATATGGTCAGAGGATTTGATGCAAAGTTGAACTGAAAGGAATAACCAAGAATGCGCCTAGGAGAGGTGAGCATATGGTTAGAGGATCTTATGCGTGTTGAGTTGAAAGTAACTCTAACCAAGAAATGCGCCAAGGAGTGGCGAGCATATGGTCAGAGATTCCCTATGAGCTAGATTTGATTGGAAAGTAACTATAACCAAGGAATGTGCCAAGGAATGGCAAGCATATGGTCAGAGGATCCCTAAGTTATTGCAACTAGAAAGAACAATGTCTTAGCAAGATAATAACATTGACTGACAGTACTATTGAACAACCTTACAATAAAGATAATATCCTGCAAGTACACTGCATTAGAGAAACATAACAAGCTGCAATAATGTTTATCAACTCTCCAAAACTCACAAGACCACTTGGACTCAGTTTTTCACTCAACTAATGAATTCTTGTAATGTAATATCACTGATTATTGACTAAAATTGCACACACCAACAACTTAGCAACTCACTATTATGCTCACAACTCACTCAAAACTCTTCCAAAATGCATGAGATAAAATGCATATTACCCCTAGGATGATGGCACCCCTATTCCAATTATAAAACCCTAGCTCACATCCCTAAAACTTTTCTTGCACAATTCCCAAGGCAATATGAAGAGGTATGACCCTCAAGGAGGGCAACTTGCTTCTTAAAAATTCATTTCTTCATCAAAAAATCTGCAACTTGAGACAAAGGGCCGCCCCTATCAAAGACACACAATTGAAAGATATCCAGAATGAAAATATTTTTATTTTTGAATATATGATTAAAACTCTCAATCAGCTACATAAACCAACAACTCTGAAAATTCACTAACAAGCTTGAAGTTGAACTACAAATGCAAGGAATCCACTCAAATGCAAAATACTCACTACAAAACAACTCAACTACAATCTATTACCCAACTAGTTGCTATCTTTCAAGCAAGAAGATGAGCCAAGTGCTAGGAGGTATGCTTGCCTTGAACCTTTTCCTGAACAATCCAGCAGCATAACGGTATGGTAGACAAAAGATGAAGAAATGAAGAGCAGAGGCTTGCTTATAAAGACTTGAGAAGAATCTTCTAGAGGCTTCAAGAAGGGTGCCCAAATTCAAATTTGACTTCATCACTTTTCCCTCCAAAGATGGCGTCCATTTCTTATAAGGCAAATATTTCACCTTTATTAAAATTAATCTTTTCCTCAAGTGGGCGTCCCACTTCTTCAACATCTAATTTGTCCTTTAGAAAATATTTAATTATCTCCTGATGAGATAACCACCCATGAAGTCCCCTTTTCAAAACAACTTAAAGTGATAATGCTAGGCCAAGGGGTTAATGAGAAAACATAACATTATTTAAATCAACTTATCTCTCCAGAAAATGCATCCCAAGGCCAAAATTCAAAATACCAACTGAGCTGGCTAAAGAAAGGATCCAACTGCACCAGAGCCAACAAGACCATTACCAGAAATGGAATTTACTAAAAATAGCAAATTCTAGAAGTTGCTTGGATCACCATGCATGCTATACCACTGCGAAGCTCTCTGAAAACCCAGAAAGAATCCACAATCCAATCTCTAAACTTCAAGCAACAACCTCCTCAAAAATGGGAAACCCTAATTTTCACCCTCCGAGTAGCCTACGGGTGTCCGGAATAGGCCAACGGTTAATTGCAAGTCATTGTTGAGAAGGGGACATTACAAGCTCTTCATTAGAGGAAATTCAATATTCAAAATGAACAAGCACAGTATGGAAATGTTGACATCATGAATATGAGAAGGGTGATTATCATACTAGTGGCTTAAAGATTCTATGAAATGAGAGAGATGAACTAATGAATGAAAGATTGAATAATTTCTACAATGGTAAAATAGGCTCTAAGATGCCTAATGTTTGATC